>BLSH010051266.1:713364-741480 GCA_018402905.1 Glandirana rugosa
TTACCACCGAATATACGTTCCCATCGAAGTTCTCATATAGGTCAGTTTTGTAAAAAGATCAAAAAAACCTATCTCACCCCTTCCCAATCTTGGGGACAGTCCAACAATAACGATACTCCCGAGGTAATCTATAAATGATAGTGAAGGCGACTGTTACTACGGTGATTTGTCCTTCACTTCCTTTTAGATGTTGCCGTTACGTTTGTCTTTATTTTTACATAAAATCAAAACCAATCTTACCCCTTCCAAATTTAAAGAACAGACACCGACGTAATCTCTTTTAAGGGGAGTGAAGAAAAGGGAGTACAAGAAGAAAAATGCTCTTGAAGCTACCCTTGCATATAAGCCACCATTAATTATCAGGCAGTCATTTTAGCTTGTCTGAAATCCTTCTCTCTGTGTTCCTGAAGCCCTCCTGAACATCTTATGCATAGAATTACTTTTTTAAATGTAGTATCTGAATATGCTTAGGCACACCTACCTGCCCCCAAGGTGCCGATTCTTTTGGCTGAGGGTAAGACACTCAAGCACTGACTGCTGTCACACGGAGGGACATGCCTGGGAGCACCATTCTCTGGGTGTCTTTGGGATGGTGGGCTGTGTGGGGGGGGGGGGAGGGGGGGCTTCTAGTCAGTGGTACTGAGAAGAGAAATATTAAAAAGCTAGAAGGCATTGAAAAGTTCAGAAATACTATCTGGCAGGTTATGGTACTTGGTATAAAGCAGGTAGAATAAGTGGGTCATTTTAATACAGTTTGCTACAATCTTGGTAATGTGTAGCCCCCATCAAATTTTTTTTGGTTTGTTTTGGATATAAAGGAAATTACTTATTGTCATCGTCTAAAGGTTCATTGTGGGGATTTCCCCTCAATTGTCAGTACACGAGGAGTGTATTCTGGTCTCTGTTCCATCACTTGACAGTACACAAGGAGTGTATTCTGGTCTCTGTTCCAACAGTTAACAGTAAATGAGGAGCGTATTCTGGTCTCTGTACCATCAGCTGACAGTAAACAAGGAGCATAGTCTGGTCTCTGTTTCATCAATTGACAGTACACGAGGAGCATATTCTGGTCTCTGTTCCATCAGCTGACTGTACATGAGGAGCATATTCTGGTCTCTGTTCCATCAGCTGACTGTACATGAGGAGCATATTCTGGTCTCTGTTCCATCAGCTGACAGTACATGAGGAGCATATTCTGGTCTCTGTTCCATCAATTGACAGTACACGAGGAGCATATTCTGGTCTCTGTTCCATCAGCTACAGTACATGAGGAGCATATTCTGGTCTCTGTTCCATCAATTGACAGTACACGAGGAGCATATTCTGGTCTCTGTTCCATCAATTGACAGTACATGAGGAGCATATTCTGGTCTCTGTTCCATCAGCTGACAGTACACGAGGAGCATATTCTGGTCTCTGTTCCATCAGCTGACAGTACACGAGGAGCATATTCTGGTCTCTGTTCCATCAGCTGACAGTACATGAGGAGCATATTCTGGTCTCTGTTCCATCAATTGACAGTACACGAGGAGCATATTCTGGTCTCTGTTCCATCAATTGACAGTACATGAGGAGCATATTCTGGCTTCTGTTCCACGAATTGTCAGTACACGAGGATTTAACAATAAAAGATAAGCATAGTCTTGTCTCTGTTCTGTTATTTAACAGAACACAAGAATTATAATCTTGACTACACAAGAGGAGCGTATTCTGATCTCTGGTCCATCAGTTAACAGTACTCGAGAACCATAGTCTGGAACCTATTTTGAATGAATACCCCAGTACATAGCAGGCTTAAAATCTCCTGGCAGAACATTTTCAGCTGCATTGCATGAGTCATACCTTGTGTTTGATCACTGATTTGCATGCTGTCATGCTGGAGATTTCATCATTGTGAAAATATACTTCCGCTTTTTGAAAGGAATCCTTTAAAGAAAAAACAAATGTATCCAAGGAATAACCAATAAAAATGGTATAGCGCAAACCTATGTGAAAAAAGCTATAAATAAAGAACAAATATTGTAAAAATTCCACCGTAGTGCAACTTTAAGTGATAGTTATTATTATTAATATTATACAGGATTTATATAGTGCCAACAGTTTGCACATCACTTTACAACATGGGGCAGACAGTACAGTTACAGTACAAATCAATACAGGAGGGATCAGAGGGCTCTGCTTGTTAGAGTTTACAATCTAGAAGGGAGTGTTGAGTGGAACAAAAGGTAATAACTGTGGGGGATGATCAGATGGAGAAAGTGAAAATACAGTTGTTAGGTGTGGGTAGGATAGGCTTCTCTGAAGAGAAAAGTTTTCAGGGATTGTCTAAAAGCTAACAGAGTAGAAGATAATCACACAGATTGGGGTAAGGAGTTCCATAGGATTGGAGAGGCTCTGGAAAAGTCCTGGATGCATGTATGGGAGGAGTTAATGAGGGAGCTGGAGAGCAGGAGGTCTTGAGAAGAATGAAGAGGACGATTAGGTTGGTATTTTGAGACTAGGCTAAGTGATGTAGCTGGGGGCACAGTTGTAGATGGCTTTGTAAGTGGTTGTTAGTATTTTGAATTTAATTTGTTGGGTGAGTGGAAGCCAGTGGAGGGATTGACAGAGAGGAGTAGCAGACACAGAGCGACTGGTAAGGTGGATGAGTCTGGCAGCAGCATTCATGATGGATTGAAGAGGGGATAGCCTATGTAGAGGTAATCCAATGAGAAGGGAGTTGCAGTAGTCAAGGCGAGAGATGACCAGGGAGTGAATGTTGAGGTGGTAAGAGATTTGGACAGTGATTGGATGTGGGGCTTAAAGGAGAGTTCAGAGTCCAGGACTACACCTAGGACCTTGGCATGCGGGGATGGGCTTATAGTTGCGCCATCGATTTTGACAGAGAGATCAGGGGAAGGAGCACATGGGGAAGGAAAAATTATAAGTTTGGTTTTTGATAGATTGAGTTTCAGGGAGTGGTGTGACATCCAGACTTATATATCTGTTAGCAAATTAGTGATACGTGAGGAGACGGAGGGAGTGAACTGAGGGGTAGAGAAATAGCTTTGCGTGTCGCATAGAGGTGGTATTGGAAGCCTATTAGCTGACCCAGGGAGGAGGGGTTGATTGAAAATAGGAGAGGTCCAAGAACAGAACCTTGGGGGACCCCAATCGAGAAAGGAAGGGGAGAGGAGGAAGTAGAATTGTAATTAACGCTAAAGGTGCGGTTGGATAAGTAGGAAGAAAACCAGTGAAGAGTACAGTCATAGAGACCAAAGGCGTGGAGTTTTTTGAGGAGGAGGGGTGGTCAACCGTATCAAAGGCAGCAGAGTGGCCCAGGATCAAGAAAAAGAAACGGCTGCACATCCGAAGGTTCCAATTGCCATTTATTTAATACCCTGATGACATCAAGGACACCTGCATACAGTCTTGTAGAAGTGTTTCACACGTACATATTGTGCTTAATCATGATTAAGCACAATATGTATGTGTGAAACACTTCTACAAGACTGTATGCAGGTGTCCTTGATGTCATCAGGGTATTAAATAAATGGCAATTGGAACCTTCGGATGTGCAGCCGTTTCTTTTTCTTGATGTTTTCCATGGAGACGGGCCAGGGCTGGCACTCCTAATAAGGTTCCATCAGGCTTAATCCACACACCTGGAGCAGCGAGTTCTTTCTCCTTTGAGAGAGGTCCAGGAGTAGGAGTACAGAATAGTGTCCATTGGTTTTGTCCATTAGTAGATCGTTTGTTGGTTTTAGGAGGCAGTTTCTGTGAAGTGTTGAAGACGAAATCCTGGCTAAAGAAGATCAAGAAGGCTATTATCAGCAAGGTGGTTGCTCAGTCGGTTGTAGACCAGAAGTTCATTCACTACTGTTTATGCACATTTTACATACATTTTTATTTTGAAAACAATTGACCGACAAACAATTAGAAAATCGTTCATTCGATTACAATTTCAAACATGTTCAGTCATTCATTTTCAACAACTGTAGCAGTAAACACACTAACCATACAAAAATTAAATGATCAGTCTACCGACTCGATTTTATGTTTGATTTGCTATACATGTATGGCTAACTTAAGTACAGTATGTTTTGTAGAATAGAACAATGACAGGTAGCGCCTTCCCTAAATGATAATGATGATAAGAAAATATACAATGTCAAATAAATCAATGATTAAATCAATCAAAAAAAGTCTTTGAAGTATGTTGTGCTCAAAATCTTGCTCAAATATATAAGAAAGAAACAGTCAATATATCAATCAAAAAAGTCTTTAAAGTGTCTTGTGCTTGAAAGTGCTCAACAAAGTGCTCCAAAAATCACTCCAAGTGCAACGTGAAAGGTGCCAGGACCCCCTTTGTGTCCTGACTCACCGAAAAAAATGGACCTACTGCTTTTCAGTCAGAGGTCATACAGGCTAGAAATCGGTGAGGAGACAATGGACTAAGTCAGCAGGACAACCGGACACCCGAAATGTATCTCAATCTTCCCACATGGAGACATATATGGATGGCTTTGCGCTGTGTACACAGCACAGAGATGGGGCTGCCAGCGGCTGTGCACAGGATCCGGCAGCTCTGTGCCTCACAGTGGGTAGGTGCCCCCCTCCTTGTCCACCTTTGCCCAGTTCCTCACTTAAACACAGCCAGCAGCTGCCCTGTGACTGCAGTAGGTCCATTTTTTTTCGGTGAGTGGGGACACAAAGGGGGTCCTGGCACCTTTCACGTTGCACTTGGAGTGATTTTTGGAGCACTTTGTTGAGCACTTTCAAGCACAAGACACTTTAAAGACTTTTTTGATTGATATATTGACTGTTTCTTTCTTATTTAATTGAGCAAGATTTTGAGCACAACATACTTCAAAGACTTTTTTTGATTGATTTAATGATTGATTTATTTGACATAGTATATTTGCTTTCATCATTATCATTTAGGGAAGGCGCTACCTGTCATTGTTCTATTCTCTAGCAGATATTTATCTGAGTGGGGCTGCCCCCTATTATATGTATACATATGCACTTTTATGTTTGTATACACATATTTGATTTCATTTCTATTTTTCTTTATCACATTTTCCCACTACCAGAGGAGACGCTGTTTATTTGGTTGAACACAGTATGTTTTGTGTTGCTATCTTTATTATAGAGAGTATTTTGTTTATGCCATAGCTAACAGGTCAAGTGCAAAAAAGTATTTTTCTGTCCAGTATGTTATAAATGATGTGGATTGTTTGAACGGGGCTATGAAAGTTGTTATGTTCATATTAGCCCTGCAGTATTGCCTTTGTACTATTTACATAGACTTCAAGTGTAATAAAGTTACTTATGAGTTGACCTTTTAAATTACTTAGCTGTACATTTATGGCCTGTAACTTAGGCTAAAAGACATCTTATTATATTTGTAGCGTCCCCATGGTATAGATGCTTTACCTTTGTAGATTTTTGATAGGGAATGAAAAATCTAGCCAGGCCTGACTGTAGGTGCAGGCCTGAATGTTTTGATCTGGGCTAGGGGAGTAGCTCAGGGAGGGGCTGGAGATAGAGGGAAGGAACACCCCTTGGAGATTCCTCCCCCTTGAGATTGGAAAGTTCTGGAAAGGGAGATGGAGGAGGAGGTGTTACTTCCTGATGTATGACAAGGAGCCATGACCAATCTACAGGCTGGATTGGCAGGGGGCAGGCCTCCTTAAATACAGCAATCTTCCAGCAGAGGTCAGGAGAGTTGATGGAAGGCCTCGCCCGGGAGGGGATCCCCTTTCTGGGGGGGGTGAATCTGAGGCCTGGGGCTTGGGTGCAGCCAGGAGCCGGAGTCGGCTCCTGCTGTGGCACAGGAGAAGCAGGAGAGCAGCTGAGGTCTACATGAAAGGAATCCACCCACAAGTTGGTGAGTGCTGGCCCCTGGGAGTTGGAGGCAAAGGCTAAGACAATCTGAGAGAGAGCAGTCTGTGGAAGCCAGGAGGAACCAACCAAGGGGAAGGAGAGCCATTAGACTGCAGGACAGACCAGATGGGTCTTAAGGATGGGCTGGTAGTAGTAGTTCATCCAAAGTTCCGGCTAGCACCAACGTACTTTACTACACAAGAGGGGCTGTCTGGTTTCAGAGAAAGCTACAGCTCTCACCCACAAAGAGTAGTTCTGAGGCCTTGCCAGCGGCTGCAGTAGGCCTCACCATGTGTTAGCTGTGGTGAAGAAGAAGTATTGTAGAGGTCTGCTAAATCTCCCTTTCTACCAGGACAGGTGTAACGGTCAGCAAGTAGTGTACTGGAGAGAAGTACAGGAGAAGTGTAACGGTCAGCAAGTAGTATGCTGGAGGGGAAGAAGTGTATATACCGGAGGTGTATACAGCATGTCCTATGTTCAATTATTGGGCATCCCACAGTCATCCCTAATCCCTATCCAAGTTCAAACCCCTAAATAAAACAACAAAAACAAAGTATCGGCCTGTTCAGTGACTTTGGATGTGAGGAATATGTGTGATTGAGGGCAGCAAGCGGGTGGACCACAACTATGAGCCACTCTTTAAGGAGCACATAGCTACATATTAAAGTAGAATTCCAGGTATGGATATTTTATATATAGTTACATTGGTTCAGCTTGGAGCAATGTAACTATGTTTGTATCATACCTGACCTGGAGTAGAGGCCCCAGGAAATTGCTACTGCAGTGATCACCACTTGCTTTTGGGTCACCTGCCGCGTGGCTGCACTTCTGCTTTAAATTAGTGGCTTCGTAGCGAAGAATGTCGATTTCCCTCGCCTCTTGGAACAATAAGTCCCTGTCACAGTCATTTAGGAGGTGCAGTATGAATGTGCGAGGCAGGCCACCTGTAGGGCCTTGTGTTGCAGGCATCCTGTGCGCCCTTTCCACCACAAAGTGGGCCGAGAATGAGGCCTGAGGGAGCAAAGAGCGGAGTAGGTGTTCTGTGAAGGCCGTGTGATTTGAGCCTTCCGCCCCCTCTGGCAGCCCCACGATGCAGAGATTATTTAGCCTATTTCTGTTTTCAGCTTCTTCCACCCTAGGTTCCAGGGATTTTACCTTGGTTTTTAAGGTGCGTAGGTTTGCTGTATGGGTTTGAAGCAAGTCCACTGAATCTCCTACCTGTCGCTCAGTCTCCGTCATGCGGGTGCAACTTCTATCCATGTCTTTTAAGATAAAAGCTACTTCGAGCTGGAGGGTGTCAATTTTCCCGATGAGAGTGGGCTTACAGTCCATAATAGCCTGCATGAGGGCTGTAAAGTTGTTTTACTCCAACAGCACGGGGTCAGGATTCTCCGTCTGCGTCACCATATTGGTGTTGCTGGCGGGAATGTCCGGCGCTGCTTTCAAGGAGGACAGCTTTTTCCCGGGCTTGTGAGAGGCAGATGACTTCCTTCCCTTGGTCATACTAGTCCGGGCGACCAGTGTAGACACTGCATGTGGTTTTTAAAGCCAGATCTGCAGGGAAAGGATCAGCTAGAGCCAGATAAAAACCGGAGCTCTTTCAATGTGCTACTTCTCTGATGGCCATCTTGGACACGCCCCCGGCTGCAGGTTGGTCATTTGGCACACTTAGAATACTTTGCATTGAATGGATGCAGTGTTCTCTGATTGGACAAGGTAAAGAGGTGGGGTGGTGACATCATGCTCTCCATCTTGTTCAATCAGAGAACACTTTGCATTCATTCATAAAATGCAAAGCATTCCGTGAATGGTGTCCATGCCGAGTGCCTGACCTTCTGTGTTCACAATGCAGCACAGCACATCCTTTGAGAAAGCCCAGAGGGGTGTAACGCATCAGTTGGTCGGTGCGGAGTGAGGTCAGCATGCTGGGCGGGGACCAGGTGCCATCTTGCTGATGTCTAATCTGCCATTGTAAGAGTATACTGCGCTTGTTACCACACATGTGTTGTGGGTTTTTATCCTGTGAGTGTTATTATAGCTTTCATCTTTAAATAAATCAAGCAGTTTACACCGTAAAGCCCCCTTTTTTGTGATTTACCTGTTAGGTACATGCTGAGAACTGGAGAGCTGAAAACGATATCTGCATGCTGACTGGCTGGTTGCACTAAAAAGTGCTTACTGTCCTCTTTTCATTGATGAGGTCTGCTTTATAAGGTGAGGAGACATATTCAAAGAATTGCTAAAGCTCACGGGCTATTTGCCAGATCAAGATAGCTTAAAGATTTAAATTGGACTGTGTGTGAGACTTTGACTTTGTCACTTTATGTTCCATGTGTGTGGCATTTGAGACTTTGTGTAGGACTTACTTTTATTTGCATTGTTATATTTTTTTGTTGTCTGATATTCACTTTTTAGGTTTGTAGTGTGGAGCACTCAGTTTTATCTGATTGAATGCAGAAAGGCAACCACTCAGCACAGGACCCAGAAGCAAGTGGAGATCACTGGAATAGCGGTATTTTGTTCAGTGATTTCCAGCTTCCAGGGTCATCAGCCAGGTATGGATGGTATGTACATAGCTACATTGGTCCAAGCTGGCCCAATGTAACTATATATTAACTATCCATACCTGCAATTCTTCTTTAAGTTGCCTATGCAAAATATAAGACTAAACAAAGAGAGAATGATATCCCATATTTAGTGACTGTAAATACTTATTGTCGGTTTATGGGTAAGTATTCTCTGGTAATACTGTCCTTCTGGTCCTGGTGGCTCCTTTCCATAAAATAAGAAGAGTGAATATATTTATTTTACAAAAGATTTTATTAATATAAAGAAACCAATGTAACAGGCAATAAAGCTGCTTTTGTACAGGTCTTGGAACTTATAAAAATACAGAGCATAACACAATGACATATAAGGTGAACAGGAAGCATATATGTTATACAAAAGAGATCCAAAGGATATATATTCTCCTAGAAAAAAGTTGTAGTATCAACCGAAAAAATAAGAAACCTCATATCCGGCCCTTTCAATCACTCCGGGACCGGGCAGGTCGAATAGATTAAGCAGCCGCTTATGGAGACAATTAAGATTGTCCTGTAATGTATAGGCTGTTTATTCTTGTAAGAAAAAAAAAAAAGGAAAAATATATAAGGAACATTGCTTTAATCCCAATGAAGGTGAGGCCTGTCAGGGCTTAATGACAACATATTTGTCCCGTCCGGGGTATACCCGGGGTATGGGACCTGTCCAGGTTCCAACTACACTTAACACAGACGAACTGGACAAACATATTACATTGGTAAAATGAGATGAGAAAGGAAATGAGAAAAAAGATAAGAAAAGAAGAAAAGAGAAGAATAGAAAGAGGGAGAAAATAAGAGGGAAGAGAAAAAGAAGGGGAGAGAGAAAGAGAAGAAGAAGTGAGTCCCTGGGGCGCGGGCCGAGCGAAACCCTAAAGATGTAACAATGAACTGTCAAACCTAGAAGGGAAGTGGGAAAGCCACGGCTGCCAAACCGAAGAAATTTATCATGCGAGTCCAGGAGTACCGCCGTCAACTTCTCATTTACCATGATGTCATTCATGCGGTTCTTAACTGCTTCAAAACTAGAGTGAATATATTTCATCATTACAAAGAACACATAGTTTACTGTTCACAATCTTGTTTAACAGGTCCATAAATGCATACGCACACCCAAATTCTCTCCAACTATCTCAGTAGTTTAAACCATAAAAAAGTAATGGTTGAACAACTAGGAAACATAACTGTCAGTAAGTTTAAATATGATGAAATATCATATTACTATCATATTTCTATTAGCAATAGAAAACGTGTTGGCATGTGCAAAGAAGCCGCTGGCAAAGACAGTCAGACATTCTACAGAATAAACAAAGTTTTGCCGCCCTAAAAATATTATAATACAAAACACATCAATAAAGTAAAAAATATGTTTGTGGCAAAAAATATATTATTATTTAAAATTTGCAAAGATGGTAACAACATTCCCAATGAGAAGATGCGTGCACTACTGTGTAGTGAAAGGTATCAGGAAGTTTCTATGTTCACTAAGTGGGCCATTACCTGTAGTAAGGTGGATTCTTACCATAATCTATGGACTCTATCATAGAGTCAAATTGGCCTGCAAACAAAATCACCAGGGTATGTAAACTTTTGATCAGGGTCATTTGGGTAGTTTCTGTTGTCATTACGATTTAAAAAGAGTAACCACAGTTGATTGATAATAAATGGCTTCAGCCAAACACTAACCATGAGTGAAAGAAATGTTTTTGTGTTATTATTCATATTCTCTGAAAAGAAATCATGAATTCTGCCAGGGTATGTAAACTTATGAGCACAACTGTATACTATATTTTTTGTCACAAACATATTTTTTTACTTTATTGATGTGTTTTGTATCACGATATGATGAAATATTTATCCAATAGGTAACAAAAAGTGGATGTTAGAACAGATTTGTCACCGTCTGGGTATCATACAGTATATATTGCAGCTCATTTTTAGAAATTAATCCCTCAGTGTCCAGTGATATTTAAGCTGTTACTGCATTATTACATATTGCAGATTTAATAAAATGAAAATGAACACTTAAAGTGGTTCTAAAACCAAAAAAGTTTTTGTTTACCTTAATGCATTAGGTTAAAAAAATGCTCCACTACGTGTCCAAGATCCCCCCTGCCCCTAAACCCTTACCTGGCTCCATGTCACCACTCTAGCACTGTCCCCATCTGCAGCACTGCCCCACTTCCTGGTCTCACAGGAGACACAGGCAGCAGCAGGAACCATAGGATTCTGCTGCTATCAGTCAAATCCTGTTAGGAGTGAGTGGGTGGGGGAGGCTAACCAGCACTGTGTGTGTCTATGGATGCACACAGCTTGTCTCAGGAGTGCTTGCAGAGGGGGCACTCAGAAGAAGGAGCGGAGAGTGCAGGCAGGGGACTCCAGAAGAGGAGGTAAGGAACTGCTCTGTGCAATATCAATGCACAGAGCAGGAAAGTATAACATCTTTTTTATTTTAAAGCAAAAAAATAAATAAAGTACACTTTAGTATCACTTCAACTACGTGACTATCACCACCTTTTTTGTTGGCATTAATATATTTTATAAACAGGCAGCATAGTAGTTTCTTGATACTTTTCTGCAGGCTTAACAAATAACATGTGTTGCCCACCAGTAAAAATGAAGAAATAAATTACTACTATTAAAAAATAAAAGGTGACAATAAATAAAATCTTTATTCTCCAAAAATAATCCACACACATTTACTACTTAACGTGGAGCTCCACCCAAAAGGGGACGCTTAGCTTGTTTGCACCCTTCCCCCTTCCACTGCCACATTTGGCACTTTTTGGGGGGAGGGGAGAGGGGGTATCTGGTTTTGACAGGTACCCACACCCACTTCCTGGTAAGATCGCCGCACAATGATCTACATAATTTCCGGCCCCTCCTCCTCCCCCCGCTGCCTTCTGGGACACACGGACAGCGGGACCATTGGGAAAGTGCAACGCGACTCACGCATGTTCAGTAGGAAACAAGCTGTGAAGTCACAAGGCTTCATTTCCTGTTTCCCTTACTACAGATGCCAGCGCCTGCACCCCAAATCCGATTGACGAATCAGCTAGGGGTGCCGACATGGCATGATCCCTGTACAGGTAAGTGCGAGTTTCCCTATATTGAAAGTCAGTTTCCTGCAACGCATTTTTTGGAAAGTTGCGGGAACTCTTTTATAGCATGGTGCATTTTTGGCTCCATAGACTTTAAAGGAATTGCATCAAAAATGTGTAAAAAAAAGTACATGCGTTTTTGGTGCGTCTGCCTTCATGACAACAGACACCTCCTTGCAACGACAACACTTCCCAAAAAACAGAAAATGCAAAATGCATCAAAAACGCTCATGAAAAAAACACATAACACGCTGCTAAAATGCATCAACCACACATGCATAGATGTGAACCTAGACTAACAAAGCCCTGGACAGCATAACGTACTCAACAGGGGATCTAATATTTCCCCTCTCTATACAAAATTGTTTCTAATGGACATATTGTACATGGACAGAAAGCCACTTGTTGAGGATTACTGATGTTGAGCTACCAACACTTATGTAAGAGAGTTGTGTACAGTGTTGCCAGCCTCCTAAAGATTTTTTTTACTGGTGAAACATGCAAAATTTGCTGGTGGGGCACATTTTATACTGATACTCTGGTTAGGCCACATCTGGAGTACTCTGTCCAGTTCTGGTCACTGGACCTCAGAAGGGATGTGCTGGAACTGGAGAGAGTCCAAGAAGGGCAACAAAACTAATAATGGGACTGGAAGACCTCAATTATGAGGAATGACTGCAAGCAGTAAATTTATTTTCGCTGGAGAAGAGACACTTGAGAGGGGATATGATAGCGATTTACAAATGCCTCAATGGCAATTCCAGCATAGGAAAAAAACATTCAGTCTCAAGGAGTGTAAGACGACAAGGGGCCACACAATGAGACTGGAGGAGAAGCGGTTTAACCTTAACCTTAAGCTTAAGCTGCACAGGGGGTTTTTCACTGTCAGATCAACAAGGATGTGGAACTCTCTTCCACAACTGGTGGGGGCTGCGGGCAGTATTAATATTTTTAATAGACTCTTGGATGTGTATCTTAAGGCTGGGTTCACACTATTGCGAATTGGATGCAGGTTCACGGCATCCAATTCGCAATAGTAGGAGATTTTGACCAGCTCTCTTTGGAGCCGGTTCACATATCTCCACTGCGGATCCTGTGCAAATTTGCATAGGAGCCCTGTGCGACTTTTGGTCCGTTTCAGTTCCAAATGCAGCCCAAAATTCGGCCTGAAATGGGACTTGAAACAGTAAACCAGGACACACTGGACCCCTGCTGGGAGCCGCATGCGAACATAGTGTGAACCCAGCCTTAAAGTGGAGTTCCACCTTATTAAAAGTCAGCAGCTGCAAAAAGTGTAGCTGCTGACTTTTAATAATCGGACACTCACTTGTCCCAGGCTCCAGCGATGCGGTCGCCTGAGGGCTCGCCCTTCTCCCCCTCCCCTCGGCGGCGCCGGCATCACAAGTGTGGGCACCCAGCTTTGGCTTCAAAGCTGGGTGTGCACTGTGCATGCGCGAGTCTCGCTGCTTGCTGAAAATGGCCGGCAAATCTTCTGGGACCTGTGACGTGTCCCAGAAGATCGCCGAGATGGAGGGGGGGGGAAGGTGAACTTCCTTCCGGCTCCATGGCACCAGGAGAGAAAGTGACATGCTAATCGTGGCATGTCAGGGGGTCACCTTCCCTTAAAGCAGAAGTTCCACTTTTGGGTGGAACTTCACTTTAAGAACACAAAATACAGAGATATGGGAAATAATTATTGACACATTTGTACCTACACAGGTTGAACTGGATGGACTATTGTCTTTATTCCACCTTACCTACTAAGGTAACTATGTAACCTGAAAAAAACGGCTGAACTCCTATTTAAAACTAAGAAAACTGATATTTAAACAGCATAAACACAACATGGAAACACTGACAATTCCCATAACAAGTAATTTTCCTGATTCACGCTTAAAGAGTCAAGACAACATGACAGCCCCTGATATTTACAGACAATTGTAAAAAATCACAGATTTTTACAAACTGTTAGTTAATTTACTGACAGTTGGCAACTGTGGTTGTGCACCTATTAACATGCACATATGAGGGCTAATTCACACCACAAAACGATCTTGCAGATCCGTTCCAGATGCATTTCTGCATGCGCATTTTTTCTGTATTTTTTTATGCATTGCAGATCCTTTTTTCCTCCTTTTTTCTTCCTCTCCCTGTTTTTTTTTTCTTTTTACTGTACTTGGGTCCAGGGAATTTTTGATGCATTCTTGATGCGGTTCAGTGTGCTCCGATGCTTTTTTGATGCATATTCCAGTGCAGTCCTGTGCAGAAAAAATGTCCTACTTTTGTTTTCTGGACGAGGAACACTTTGGAACTGCAAGCACTGATGTGAACAATGCCATTGAAAACTATGTAACCTACTTTCTATGAGTATTGGATGCAGAAAAAAAGCACTGGAGCGATTGTGGTGTCATCTAGCCATATAACATTACAAAATACACAGTCCAATGTGACCGCATCAGTTTCAGGATACAAAGCACAGTGATTGGCTGAGGTAGCAAAATGAGACATACGGGAGACATGTGATCCCAAGAGATGTGTATTTTAAAGGGAACAAGAAAAGAGAACCAAAAGTTGTAATACTTTCTTCCTTTTTCTTTATTAGATAGTCGTTCTTTAGTCACCACAGTATCATGTATGATTCAGAAGTGGAAGGAACATAAAGTAAGATAACAAGTGTGCACTGCCATGTAACCTCCTCAGGGAAAGTCTCCAATTGTTTTGTAAAGTAGGTCACGGTCTATAGCAACTACATTTTTCACCATGTAGCAAGGTTGAGGGCCATTTTAACTCAATGCATTAACACTCGCTTTTGATGCGGAGTAATACGTTGCATTTATGTGTGTTTTAAATGTTTATTTATGTGCATTCTAAAGCCAAGGTTTATGCAAATTGAGGGCGAAATATTAACAATATAGGATTTCTAGATGTATTTAAAAAAGCATAAAAATGCATTTTATGTGCTTTATTGTCCATTTATCATTTATTTTAATGGGTCGGCTTAACACGCATGAAGAAAAATGTTTTTTATGTCCTGTTTTTTTTTTTTTTTAAATCGCCTAGCACATTATTAGCATGCCCTGTACAGGCGGTCCCCAGGTTACAAACAAGATAGGGGCTGTAGGTTTGTTCTTAAAGCGGAGTTCCACCCAAAAGTGAAACTTACGCTTTAAGAGGAGGTGACCCCCTGACATGCCATCATTTTCATAGTTTTCACAGGGTCCACGGTCCATTTCCTCTCCTGGCGCCGAGGAGCGGAAGGAAGTTCACCTTCCCCCCCTCCCTCTCGGTGATTTTCTGGGACACGTCACAGGTCCCAGAAGATAAGCCGAGCCATTCATAAGCCGCAGCGCGACTCACACATGCACAGTCAGCGCCCTGCTTTGAAGCCAAAGCCGGGTGCCCACACTTGTGATGCTGGCGCCACCGAGGGGAGGGGAGCGAGCCCTCGGGCGGCCGCATCGCTGGAACGAGGGACAGGTGAGTGGTCGATTGTTAAAAGTCAGCAGCTACCCTTTTGGTAGCTGCTGACTTTTAACAGGGTGGAACTCCGCTTTAAGTTGAATTTGTTTGTAAGTCGGAACAGGTACATTTCTCAAGTGTAGCTTCAGCATAAAAAACTATTTTTAAGCTTTGGATAGCATAGAGAAGGGTTAACATCCCTGTAATGCTTGCTGTCTATGTTTCTGTTCAGAAGATTTCACCTAACTTTCTGTCCCAATGATAATTGGATTTTGAAAATTTTGGGTTGTTGTGGAAACCAACCTTGGCAATAATGCATCAGTGGAGACACCTTTTCCCATAATGACTCTTACAGGAGTGAATTTCCCTTCCTAGGGGGAGATTTCCTCTCACTTCCTGTTGTCTCCCTCTGTTTGTAAGTAGGAGTCATTCGTAAGTCAGATGTTTGTAACTAGGGGACCGCCTGTACACGACCAAGTTCATAACCAGAATTGTTCTCATGAATATCTACCACCCTTTCTACATAGTTTAAGGTTCACCATACATGCAGAATGTAGGCTGACCATTCCAGTCACCATGCATGTCAAAAATATGCCTAACATTGGACATCATTACCAGTGTGGTTCTTGTTATCAATGGGACCCCCAATATGTTCATACCTTTATATTAGGCCAGAGAGAAGCATTGCCTACCATCTTTACCAGGCCAAAATAACTTGACTCAGCATACTGATTTGTGTTTGCCTATATGAAAGATTATTGTTTGATGTTAATATAATACATGTGGAGTCTCTCATAAGTCAGAGATAGGTCAGGAGGACACAGGAGCCTTGCCGGGGCCCTCCAGCTTACACATGCATTAGCTAATGTGTGTAACCAATCCCCTGCTTTTAACGCATACTATTAGACAGGTTAATTGGGCTGGTTTCAAGCTGGTTTGTAAGTTGAGCTTGGTTTTTCCTTGAAATTTTCCATGGCTGTTTGTAGTTACTTGATGCCCTCCAATGCTCCTTACTATATAGACCATTTATGGATGGAGGCAGTGGCTTACTTTTTGGATATAATACATGTAAACCTTTTGCTTGTAATATATAATCTCTAATTGTTATAAATATATATATATTATATAGAATATATATTTTCATTAAAAAATATGTTTCCATTAAAGTAGAACTATAGGCATTTTTTTTGGATAGAGAAAGGGAGGGTTATAACCCCTGTCAGATTTTTGTTTTTCACCACCTGTGTCCCATTGCGGAGATTTCCTTTCACTTCCTGTCCCGTAGCCAAACAGGAAGTGAGAGGAAATCCCTGCAAATTACGGGAATTCCTTGGGGATCACAAGGTCACCAGAACTAGTGTCCCCATTGGAAGATTTCTCCTATATTACTTTTCTGGAGGCAATCCAAAATGTGTGTTTTTCTTTTACTTTCACTTTCAGTGATAATGGTAAACAGGACAAATAGAGAGGGTGAATCTCCCTAACAGGGGCACAGACGGCAATAAAAACTGGCAGGGGTCCTAATCGCTCTCCTCTCTATCCAAAACTAAAAAAAGTTTTGCCTTTAGTTATACTTAAGTTTTCCAGTAGTGGCTGAAGCTACTGTATACTATTTAATAGAAAACACATGTTTTAACTTTGTTTCAAAGTTAAATGTGATATGTAGTGTAACTGGCCTGTATTTAAATTTTAGTTGTGTGGATCACAGAACTCTATTTTATAAGGTGAAATAAGGTTAGATTTCGGATTTACCATTGCAAATAATGATGGTAGTTTATAGATGGATTAATCCATCATTAAAATCATAAGCCCATTTCCTAACAACAACATTATTTGTTGGCAAAATGTATTTTAGTTTACTAAATTTACATGTTTTGGAATCTTTTTTGTTGCTCTCTCAATTTTATATTTTTGCAACCCTTTAAAATAAAAGCATATTGATATTACACTATATTGTCATTATAGTATTGGGATGCCTGCCTTTACATGCACATGAACTTTAATGGCATCCCAGTCTTAGTCGGTAGGGTTCAATATTGAGTTGGTCCACCCTTTGCAGCTATAACAGCTTCAACTCTTCTGGGAAGGCTGTCCACAAGGTTAGGAGTGTGTCTATGGGAATGTTTGACCATTCTTCCAGAAGCACATTTATGAGGTCAGGCGCTGATGTTGGATGAGAAGGACTGGATCGCAGTTTCCACTCTAATTCATCCCAAAGGTGTTCTGTCGGGTTGAGGTCTAGACTCTGTGCAGGCCAGTCAAGTTCCTCCACCCCAAACTCTCTCACCCATGACTTTATGGACCTTGCTTTGTGCACTGGTGCGCAGTTATGTTGGAACAGGAAGGGGCCATCCCCAAACTGTTCCCACAAAGTTGGGAGCATGAAATTGTCCAAAATGTCTTGGTATGCTGACGCCTTAAGAGTTCCATTCACTGGAACTAAGTGGCCAAGCCCAACCCCTGAAAAACAACCCCACACCATAATCCTCTCTCCACCAAATGATTTGGACCAGTGCACAAAGCAAAGTCCATAAAGACATAGTTAAATAGTCAGTGAGGTTGAAAAAGGACACAAGTCCATCATGGACAGATATGGAAGAGCTATTTTCGGGTGGAGTGTCCTGACCTGATAGAACACCTTTGGAATGAATCAGAGACTGCGAGCCAGGCTTTCTCGTTCAACATCACTGCCTGACCTCACTAATCCACTTCTGGAAGAATGGTCAAACATTCCCATAGACACACTTCTAAACCTTGTGGACAGTCTTCCCAGAAGAGTTGAAGCTGTTATAGCTGCAAAGGGTGGGTCAACTCAATATTGAACCCTACAGACTAAAACTGGGATGCCATTAAAGTTCATTTGCGTGTGAAGGCAGGCGTCCCAATACTTTTGCCAATATATTGTATGTTAGCCATCAATTTATGCAGAAAATTTTGAGTTTAAGTGATACTCTTTTCTACCATCTTAAATTATCGAGGACACAAGCTTTAGGGACATCATAGGCCCCTTTTTCAGGCTTTATACATTTGTATAATTATACACTGCTTTTAACTAAAAAATCAAGTTGTTCCTTCTCCATGCCCGCCCTGTACCCAGAAGAGGCCAGAGATGTACAGGTATGTCGCTGTGCCTGTAGAAGCCGCCTGCCCACAGTACAATGCGGACGGGCAGTCCTAAAGAGCTTAATGACTTACAGTATGGTAGCCAATAAAGAGTATCATGTAACGTCAGACTTTCTATAGAAATTTGTCATATTTGTCTGAGCGAAAGGTTCACAAATCTGTAGCGGAACAGTTCTGGGGTTTGAAAATGCCAGGTCTTTGGGTAGTTATAGATGGCACAAAAGAGACTCCCAATTTGAGCAGTAAAATCATGTGCGACCTCCCTTTGGGAGCACACAGTCCTGTCTGTGGAAAGTACAGGGCCCAATCACCTCTGTTTCTGGGGAATAGAGAACAATCACATTTTTCTTTCCCTTGTAATTGTAGTGGTTGACAGCACAACCATTTACATTATATCCATGCCTGTTGTTCTCGGGAAGATATCTGTGAATTTTGGCACAGACAAGAGAAAAAGCTCATAATCTGAAGAGGAATGCACATCAGTCACTCATTATCCAAGGCAGAAAATTTGTTTTTTTACTTTACCGGTAACATAAGATGATAATGCATGGTAGTTAGACATTAGCAAACAAGGCAACCATATTATACATTGCACATGTCTTACAAGAATGCATGAAAATGTGTACTGCAGAAGTCTTGGAAAACTTTGATCTCAAGAGAATAATTAGCTTTAGTAAAAAAAAATCTAAAATCTAAAGCCCTTTCCTTAAATTAGTGTACAGGGTGTCTGTTGAGCTCTATGATTTCTCATAGACATCAATGGTTCTTGAAAGCTCCCTAGTAAAACCTGACACAGTGTACCTTCCTCTTGGTCCTTTGTATGCATAGGGGTTGGTTTACTAAAACCAGAGAGTGCAAAATCTGTTGCATAGCTGCCAATCAGCTTCTAACTTCAGCTTGTTCAATTAAAGTGTTGAGTTCCACCTAGTTCCACCTAGTTAAAAGTCAGCAGTTACAAAAAGTGTAGCTGCTGACTTTTAACATTTGGACACTCACCTGTCCCAGGCTCCTTGCTCTTCTCCCCCTCCCTTCGGCGGTGCCGGCATCACAAGTGTGGGCGCCCGGCTTTGGCTTCAAAGCTGGGGCGCGCACGGCGCACGTGCGAGTCGCGCTGCACACTGTGAATGTGACGTATCTTCTGGGTCCTGTGACGTGTCCCAGAAAATCGCCAAGGGGGGGGGGTAAACTTCCTTCCGGTTCCACAGCGCTAAAGAAGGAAGTGGGACCAGGGACCCTGTGAGAACAGGGTCCCTACCCCCCCCTAAAAATGACATGCCAATTATGGCATGTCAGGGGGTCACCTTCCCTTAAAGCGGAAGTTCCACTTTTAGGTGGAACTCTGCTTTAAGCTTTGACAATAAAATCTGGAAGCTGATTGGTCTCTATGCACAGCTACGCCAGATTTTGCGTGCTCCAACTCTAGTAAATCCCCCCATAGTTTCAGTGTGGAATAGTTTACAAGCACGACTGTTCCATAGGACTTGTAAGACTCAAGTCGATAAGCTATAATGATAGGCTTATAAATATGTATTTATATATTTATTTACAGCAATGAGAGCCAATTGTAAATTACATTGTATATATGTTAGCAGCAGGTACTGGTCCCAGTACTCTTTCAAAAAGCACAGGAAAAAGCAGATCACTCCTAGCACATTGTTCCCATGAAGATATCTGTCTGCCCATGGGAAACTATAGGGTTTTTACCTGAAATTGTAACCTGTTTACAAACGGCCCCTGAGCCAAGCAAAGAACACAATCTCTCCAATCACTATTGTTCCTCTGATAAGCCTGCTCCTCACTCTGCCCCTCTCTGTAGAAGGTACTTGCAAGCTTAGCTAGGCTGACCTTACATGTAATGGAGAGTTCTACAGTGCTCTTACTAGAACGTCTACAGAATAGGTAATTGGCGGAATGTTTAGACAGGCAGTAACTCTAACTTGCAGTTTAATAAACAGATACATAGGGGTTAATTTACTAAAGGTAAATAGAATGTGCACTTTGCAAGGTGCAGTTGGTCCAGAACTTATTAAATGAGCAGAAGCTCTGCTGACTTCAATCATCCAATCACGTGCAAGCAAAAATGCTGTTTTTTTTTTTTTCCCCTTCCACATGATTGGATATTCTTTGCAAAGTAAAATTTTACCTCATTTACTAAGCCCTGGAGCAACTGCACTTGCAGAGTGCAACTGCACTTTGCAAAGTGCACATTCCACTCGCCTTTAGTAAATCAACCCCAAAGTGAGAAGCAATAATGCAAAACCAGTTCAGGACAGCAAAAAACATGTGTACACTGCCAAATAATGAAAGCTGCACAAACATGGACTCTTCAAAGCAATATATCTAGGACTCAGTCAGGGTAACACAGGGCTGCCCAGCATAGCCTCTATAAGATTCTATAGCAACAGAAAGTCAAGCTGACAATCACTACTTCAGTAAAACAGTTCTGAACACAACCACTTGCTATTATCATCAAAAACAGCATTTCTCTCAGTGAATTCTAGGATAGCTTTGGTAACACAGGTGAATATCTGGAGGAGTCCAAGGACTAAGAGCCCACCTTACTGGAACTGCAGTACTCGGATAGCAATTAGGAAGGGATTCCACAGTAGCTGTGCCTTCTGGAGAAACTGCTAGCTAATGGGCTTTGGCCCAGCTGTGCGCACCAGTTCTGATACTGCAGGGCCTCTTTCCTGGTCACAGATCACTTATGCAACTACTTCTGCCTTGTCAGGTGTGGCCTCTCGGAGCTACAGAAGGGAGGGAGCTGAAGAATATATAGTCCCTGGCCATGTCCAAGAACCCAAGGAGAGGGAAATATTATGATTAAATGGGCCTGCATCTGTGCATGGTAAATAAATGGGCACTTCGCTACAGAACATGCAATAAGGGCAGCCAAAACACCCCATAAAGTTATTGTGCAGCTTTAAACTGGAAGGTGGGGATCCATGCAAGATCCAACCACATTTAGAGCACAAAAGATGAAAAATGTTGCAGCTTGGCCTGGAAAGGAATGGAGAGAGACAACCACAAACATGAGAGAACAGCTCAAATGATGACATGAAAATGACCAAACTGGAAAATGCCCCCTCTTGTCTATGTGCACATTCATTAGCTAACCAATCATCAATCTAAGTAATCTTTTCTTCTCAGCATTTCATATTTTTAGCAGTTAATCGTGTTTTTAATCCATATGTATTTTATTGTGGCCAATAGTACAAATATATAAACATCTTGGTTTTAGGAATACTCTAGGTAGGCCCAGTCACATTTTCACATTCGGGTAAGGTTTAATGCCATTTATTCTGCATGGCACCCCAACACACTATTACAGGAGTGGGTAATGCCCCATCACTACAGTGCTCCAAAACAAACAAAAAAAAAAAAAAAAAAGAGAAAATAGGTCAGGTCTGTTTGTTATGCATTGAGGTAGGTGTAATAATATGTTGCATTAACCAGGGGCACTGCTAAACATGTGCCCCATGTCCCTTTTATGATACATTCTATGCATTATACAGTTTTAGAACCTTGTATTATGTATATACTTTTTTATAATCAGAATAAAGTTTAAAAACTTTTAACAGTACAATAAACAATGCACATTCCAATGTATTACATTATGCAATACCTTCACAGAATACAAAGTAGAATAATGTTTTTGTACATAGCCAAAGCAGGTTTATAAAACAAATTGAACCTCAGATGCCATTAGTCATTATATCTCACAGTGTATGCATCCCTAGATATGGTTTAGGAAGGCATTCTCATCATATCTCTTCCCCAGTACTTTAAAATTAAACTCACTCCAAGGGTGAGGACACACTGAGAGGTTGAGTTCCCATGTTAAGTCAATAGCCTATCAACAATTAGGTCTAAAGGAGCCAAGCCAGGGGTAGCTAGCTGGCATCCCCAGATCTTATTGAACCGGGTTGGGCTGCCTCTATGATGATATATCAAGCAATCATATCTCAAAGTTAATCCCATGTTGGCTAACCACATCTCTAAAGTTGGAGAGGTTTGAGAGCTCAAATGTTGCAAGATCAGCTTTCGAGCTTGGAACAGTGCTCTGGACACCACCCCTCTGACATATATGTCCGTTATAACCTCATCCAGTATACCCAATATGCACGGTTTAGGGTCAAGAGAGACAGTTACTTGAAAAGTATGGTTGATGGTGTTTACTATGCCAGTCCAAAATAGGTGCAACTTTGGGCACCGCCAATGGAAATGGATCAGGTCACCATTAGCTCCCTTGCATCTCGTACACAATGGGTCTGGGCGGAGTCGAAGAGTAAACAATTTAAGTGGGGTACGATGAACCTGCAATAATATATATAGTTGTGACAGTATTTGGGTTACATTTAAGGATTTATATACTTTTTAATCCATCTATTAATTATTTTGTTGTAATAATGTGACATTTCAGTTTTTAGAACAATTTAATTTTGTTAAGTAAAAAATAATTTATTAGTCTTTGATTTAATCCAGAGTGGTCATCATGGTATACTACCAGTCCCTTAACATTTTACCCTGTGTGTCCAGAGGTGTTTCTGGTCTATTAGGACCCTAGAAGCACCCCTGGCATTAACAAAAGTTCATCAATGCAAAGCATTCTCCTAGAAAGGAGAAAAAAAATAGAAGACTGTATTATATCTAGGTAAGGGGTGTCAAACTCAATTTCATTGGGGGCCTCATCAGCATTATGGTTGGGCCACTAGTTTGTAAGACTAGATGTCCAGAACACCTCACTCTCCATTACATCAGATGTCAAGAGCCCTCCACTATCAGAAGTAAAGAGTCCCCCACCCCCCTTACCATGTGCTGCTGCCGGGAAGAAGCTAGGGACAGAGCTGGGAAGCAGAAAATGCAGAGTCTGGAATAGGACCAGAGGAGGGCCAGAATCAGCTGCTGGAGTCTGCTAAATACTGGGACCAGGGGAGGTAGAGATGAGGGCGTGCTGGGACTGCACAGAGAAGCGCAGAATCTGGTGGAGGTGTTCTGTCCTCCTCCCTGTTGCTGACTTCTGAAACAAGGCGGTGTCAGAAACGAGGGGGTGCCGGAGCTGCAGGAAAGATGCGAGGGCCACATGAAATGGCATGATGGCCCGGATTCGCCCAGCGTGCCTTGTGTTTGACACGTGGTCTAGGTGAAACCCAACTAAAATGACCCAATATATAGGTACCTACTTAAAATTGGTGTCCTGTAATATTTATCATGCCCAGAAGTAAATCAATACACTTATATTTTAAAACTGGGCCCCAAGGGTGTGCATATTACAAGAATTGGGCATGCATGGCCCGACCAACCTCAGATTTCACGGTTGAGCACTGCATGCTCTTTGCTAGTATTCTCTTCCATTGATGTTGCTGTCATGGTGGCTGTGTGTGTGTACCAAAGGAGTATATTTGCATTATGCTATGTAAGAGTTCCTGTCACAAAATAAACAGAGTTGGTGGGAATGTTCTGCCTGCTTATATAGATAAATATTTATGAACCCACTACGCAAAAAGGAAGACATAGTAAATACATATTCGACTGTTTTACTCTACTCCACTCCAATATGCTTACCCACTTCCAAACACGATAGAATAGGTTTATGCGTGATCCACTTGGTAATCTGTTCCTTTTTTGAATTTAATCTCATGTTACTACGTTAAGGTGTACTTTTCCTGATCATACAGAAGATAAAGCTATGCACACAAGCACCGTATTTGTCTTCGTAGCTCAAACACAATTACATTTCCCTCTAATATTGGATCATTATACCTGAAGGAACAGGCTGTTGTTGAAATGTCAAGCTGACTAGACTTGTGTTTTCTTTGAAATTATAGGTTAGAAAATAGGAATATGAAATGTGCTTAGTTTGTTCTGTTGGACATAAGAACTAGAAGATGTTTTGGCCCTGCTGAAAAATGTAATGTTCTCCACTTCAAATGATTTTTGAGCACCGGCAGTGCACCTCGTTTCTCTTTGCAGCTTGAACAATGCTTTTTCTGCAATATAAGGTGTAGTGACAGTGGTATACCCTTTTATTGGCTGAGCTTTATTTTTCCATGCAACTCGCAGTTAAAGCGTTATTAAAGCGGAGTAATGTGCATCCTTAAAATGAATTGGCAATTTTATTTTTTTTTTCTGCTCACTTACCTGATTTATGCCTATATCTAATTTAATTTCCTCCTTTGGGAGAACAAATGTATTCATCAGTTTTGGCCGATATATATTCTTACTCATATTTTTGGTAAAAAAAAAAACACAATCGGCGTATATTGATTGGTTTGCGCAAAAGTTGCCACGTTTACGAATGATGAGAATTCATTTATGCGGTTTTTATATATTTTTTTGATTAGTAATAGTGGCGATCTGAGATTTTTAACGGGACTGCGACATTGCGGCGGACATGTCGGACAATTTTGACACGTTTTTGGGACCATTGGCAGTTATACAGCGATCAGTGCTATGAAAATGCACTGATTACTGTATAAATGTCACTGGCAGAGAAGGGGTTAACACTAGGTGGCAACTAGTGTTACTAACTGTGTAGGGGCTGGGCTGACTGGGGGAGGAGAGTGATCGCAGCTTCCATACACAGGAAGCATGCGATCATATTCCTTCCCCCCCTGACAAAACGGAGATCCGCTTGTTTACATTAGCGGTCCCCGTTCTGTCACGGCCGGGGAGCAATCGTGTGTAGCTGGCAGACATCGAGTCTGCCCTACCCGTTCCCTGGCTCCCCCGGTACGCAGGGAGCGCACGAGCGTGCCTCCGGCGGCGCGTGAGCTCACGATCTCGCATGCCCTGTCAGATGACGGTGGTTTGCGATATCGAGCCAAGTTGCCGTCATCAAGCCACGGCGGGCGGTCGGCAACTGGTTAATATATCCCAAGCGGCACTGCATTGATATATGATGACATTAGCACAATTAAAACAGTATAACTAAATAAAAAGTATATATACACCCTAACTGAATAACTTTTAGTTTGCTAAAGCACTGTATATCTGAGGCTGGGTTCACACCGCAGCACGGAGCAGCTCACAGCAGGGGTCCGGTACGTCTCTGTTCACCATTTCAGATCAGACTTCAGCTCAAATTTTTGGCTGAATCCGGACATGAAACAGACCAGAAGGCACACAGGACTCCTGTGCAATTCACATGTAACCGCTCCAGAGATCTCCATAGAGAGCCGGTGACAATCTCCTGACATGCGAATTGGATGTGGTGAAACCTGCATCCAATTCGCAATAGTGTGAACCCAGCCTTAAACAGTTACCATTTTAAAAAAATGCTTACATACTTAAAAATACTTGTTTTACCCTTATTTCATCCTTTGTTGTATCCTTCCTGTCTATATGCATGTAGTCCAATGATGATGGTGTACTGTGCCCTGCCATGAGGTGGGTTCAGATACAGTTAAGTTGGATTTGGGCACAATGCAAATCTATGTGAGGCAGAGGTGATGAAGTAAGCATGCATGGCCCTGGCACAATGTGAGGGCAAGTCAGTGGGATAGTGGGGAGAGGAGCAATCATGCTAGAGTATGGTACAAGGCAATCATACCTAATGCGAGTACACTCTTAATGGCATTTCTCAAAGTTAGTCTCCTTATGGTGATAACAGTGGACCGTACCTGTTTATTGAAATGGCCAGTTCTAGGAGTTGATTTACTAAAGCTTAAAAGTGCAAAATTTGGTGCAGCTCCACACAGAAACCAATCAGCTTCAAGGTTTTATTGTCAAAGCTGGATTGAACAAGCTGAGGTTAGAAGCTGATTGGCTAGCACGCAAAGCTGCACCTTTTTTTGCACTCTCCAGCTTTAGTAAATCAACCCCATAGTCTCCATCAGAAGCCCATCTGACAGTCACAATGCAAGCGCATAGATGGAAGACAGGGACAGACATTTTTCACTCTATGATAGAAGGTGTTTGAATAAGGACCTTCTTGGCAGGATCACCATGTATTATTTTAATGAAAGACTAGAATAAAAAAAAAAATTAAAAACATCAAATTTGAGGTTTTAGGAGATTTTAGAGATTGGTTTACATATACTTTATCCATTTGCCAACCGGCCAACAGTAATTTTACTGCTGGTCGGTAGCTTGAGCAGGCACCAAGATGTACCAGTGCATTTCCCCACTTATGCGCACTGCGCACGCCCCCTGGAATCACATGGTACCTGTGCCAATCACAGCACCCTCTACCATGTGATAGCTGTGGCCAATCACAGCATCACAATAGTAAGCAATACATAGTATATAAAAAAAAGAAAAGCAAAAAGTTACAAAAATTGACGCTGCACTGGTGACTATAACAAAGTGGAAAAAAAAACATTTTTTAAAAAAGGATCATATGGGGAATATTTGTATGCATGTGCTTATTATATGACCATTTTCAGGTTACAAGAATAATACAGACATTTTCAGGATTTCCAAACAAATAAATTATAATAAAGCTTTTCAGTTTCAATATAGTTAAAATCCCTGATGGCCCTTATACACACAGGTACCACAAGTCAAACTGTGAAAGGTAATTATCTGTTCCAAATGTATTTACATCTGTATATATTAAGGGATGGTTCACCCCAGATGCTTTCCAGTGGGTTTTTAAAACCCATCAAAAATGCACGCGCAGTAATTTCCCTGTATTCCAATGGCCCCAGTTCACACCAGTATGGTCAGTTTCAGTGCAATCTACAAAAGTAGAAGCTGCTGCATTTTTGTTCACATGGAATGCACCTGAAACGTGGTAAAATGAATGTAAACGCACCAGAACGCATGTATGCATGCACATTGTCCTGAATTAAAATAAAGATTTTTCAAGTTTCAAAATAAAAATAGGAAACAAATGCACTGGTATGCACTGAGAATGCATTAAAAATACAAGCACACATGAAAAAAAAATGCATCCGGATACAGAAATTGTGGTGTGAACCAGCCCTAAGGATTTTAACAGCGTGTGTAAAGGAAGTTGCAGTGATGTGATGTTTTTGGTGTAAATATTTTAAGATGAAAACCTTACATCTTCTATTGATTTTAGCTACTGTCTGTTTCTTGGAAAAATCAGATGATCTGTCATTCCTTTTGGGTAATGTGTATCATGTACTTATCTCTGGCTAATAGATAATAGTTCATACTGCAGACCTACCTGGCTGCATTCATTCTCAGTGAATGTTGATAAGGGGAACAATGTAAAAATGACTAGCATGTCATTCTATGGTGAGCGCTGTACCAAAATGTTTAATTAGGCATTTCCTTTCCCTGTTTACCTAATCTAAAAGCAAATTGGTGTAAGCATTTACTATTTGTTTAAACATGTAGATCATTTTTTATGAGTCATGCTTTCACATACACATAAAAAAGGATATTATAATGTAAACTTGTCATATTAGTTATTAAATAATATCCCTTCCTCCCAGCCCTGGAGCATTCATTTTTTAATGTCCTATCTACACATCTATTGGGCTTGAGGTCCATCCACATATACACAAGTGTAGACACACACTACTGATCTCCTATGGGGAAGGGGTAGGGTTGCTACCTGTCCGGGGTTCACCTAGACCAGGGTTTCTCAACCCGTGGTATGCGTACCCCTAGGGGTACGTGCCCCACGGGCAGGGGGTACGCTGCCTGTGCCAGGGGCAGGGTGGCAATCGCCGCTCTAATGTTGGGTAAAATAATGCATTCATGTAGCGGGCATCTTGCTGTATACAGCCGCCGCTACACAGTTCTACATTTGCGGAGCTGCCTGCAGCGGAGCGGTGCGAGGGTGTCTTACACACACTTCCCCGACAGTAGCTTCCTAGGCTCCGCCCGGCATGATGTCACTCTGAGGCCAGTAGCGCGGGATGGAAGGGGAGTGCTGCCTCAGCTCGGAGTGTCCACTGTCATGGACAAGTGAGTGAGCAGAGGCTGATAACACTACAGTCCGTAATGTTATCTGTGTGCTCTGCAGTGCTTAGCTTTTATTTTTTGAAGGGGGGGGGGGGGGGGGG
>BLSH010051266.1:754647-784951 GCA_018402905.1 Glandirana rugosa
GGGGGGGGGGGGGGGGGGGGGGGTGTTGGGGCCTCCCTTTACCGTTTCCGCTGGTTTGCCCAAGAAACGATCTGATGGTGTGTCTGGCTGCTACCGTAGGTGATCAAAGGCCTCTGTGGCCTTGGAGGACCAGAGCGACTTCCAGTCCAGGCTGGAAGTAAATCTTTTTTTTTTTTTAAAGCAAGAGATCAAATTTTTTTTTTTCTTATCTTTTGCTTTTAAAGGTAAGAAGAGATTTGGGGTCTTTTTGTCCCCAGATCTCTCCATAAAGAGGGCCTATCATCCTTATTTCTATTACATTCCTTGTATTAGGAATAAAAAAATAATAGAAACAAACAAAATTAAAGGGACAGTGTAAAAATAAAAAATAAAAAGTAAAATAAATCCGTGCTCATGTACAGAAGCAAACACATATGTAAGTTGCACATGCATATGTAAATGGTGTTCGCACCACACATGTATCGCCACAAATGTTACAGCGAGAGCAATAATTCTAGCACTAGACCTCCTCTGTAACTCTAAACAGGTAACCTGTAAAGGCGTTTAAAATGTCGCCTATGGAGATTTTTAAGTACCAGAGTTTGTCGCCATTCCACGAGCGTGCTCAATTTTAAAGCGTGACATGTTAGGTATCTATTTACTCAGCGTAACATCATCTTTCATAGTTTCCAAAAAAATGGAGTGCAGTTACAAACATCCGACTTACAAACGACTCCTACTTACAAACGGAGGGAGACAACAGGAAGTGAAAGGAAATCTCCCTCTAGGAAGGGAAATTTACTCCTGTAAGAGTTATTATGGGAAAAAGGGGTCTCCACTGATGCTTTATCACCAAGGCTTGTTTCCAAAACAACCTAAAATTATTAAAATCCAATTGTCATTGGGACAGAAAGTGAGGTGAAATCTTCTGAACAGAAACATAGACAGCAAAACAAATCTTACAGGGGTGTTAACCCTTCCCGATGCAATACAAAAAACTTGCACGGTCATGCGACGTTGTACCCAAACGAAAATTGCGTCCTTTTTTTCCCACAAATAGAGCTTTCTTTTGGTGGTATTTGATCACCGCTGCGTCATTTCTGATTGCCGCTATAAACAAAAGAAGAGCGACAATTTTGCAAAAAAAAACGAAATTTCTTACTTTTTGCTAAAATACAAATCCAAAAAAAAAATATAAAAAAACATTTTTTTTCATCGGTTTTGGCTGACTTATATTCTTCCTCATATTTGTGATAAAAAAAAATCGCAATCAGCGTTTATTGATTGGTTTGCGCAAAAGTGGCCGCGTTTACGGATGATGAGAATTAATTCTGGGGTTTTTATATTTTTTTTTGATTAGTAATGGTGGCGATCTGAGATTTTTAACGGGACTGCGACATTGCGGCGGACATGTCGGACAATTTTGACACGTTTTTGGGACCATTGGCCTTTATACAGCGATCAGTGCTATAAAAATGCACTGATTACTGTGTAAATGCCATTGGCAGTGAAGGGGTTAACCTGCAGGGGGCGCTCTAAGGGTTAACTGTGTTCCCTGGGCGTGTTCTAACTATGGGGGGACTGCCCTAGCTGGGGAAGGGAAGTGATCACAGCTTCCATGTAGAGGAAGGCTGTGATCACAGCCCTTCCCCCCTCACAGAACGGAGGTCCGTGTTTACTTACATGGACCTCCGTTCTTTCACTCCGGGGGGGGCATCGCGGGTGGCCGGCGGAGATCGAATCCGCCGCTCCCTGGCCCTCCCTGGACACAGTGAGCGCGCAGGCGCGCCTCCGGCGGCGCGCGCGCGCTCACTGGGATCGATCTCGCGGCCGCCGTCGTATGACGGCAATCCGCGCTATCGAGCCACACTGTCGCCGTCAATTGCCAATCAGCCGCCGGCAAGCGGTTAAAAATAGTTATTTTGGCTGAAACTACACTTAAAAAATGTACCTGTTCCGACTTACGAACATATTCAACTTAAGAACAAACCTACAGTCCCTATCTTGTTTGTAACCCGGGGACCGCCTGTATATATTGTGATTTGGTTTTATTAATATTTATTCTTCCAAAATTGGTTATAAGTTATTTGCTAGTAAAAAATACTGATTTAAACTAGTAAACAAAAAGTGCCAGAAAAAGCCTGCTCAGCAAGTGGTTATTAGCTGAAAGAAGAGCTTACTGAAAATAAACTATACTTTCCTTTTAAAGACATACATTTTTAAAAAATGCAGGGTAAAGGAAATAACTACCTTTTCACCATTGCAACTACAACCAGGACAAGGTTCGGTAGTGAGAACAATGATTGTGTGAACTACCACAAATATTTTTCTTATTAACAGACACTTTTGAATGGCGGAAAATGACATCATACAACTCTGGCAGTTTATTTAAGAAAGTACCTTAGAATGATTTGTATGATTAGGAAGTCAGATGACTCAAATCTAATGCAAGCATTTCAGATATACTATGCTGTGCAGGAAAATATGATCTCATATCACCCAAGGACATACGTTTCAGCATTACACGGTATGCTATTTCCGCTGTGATCACCTTCCATTAAGAACTGTACTTTCCAGTTCAACCTCATGTTGAAGCATATAGCATTGTTCATTCAGAAACTGCCTGTCACAAGTATGGAAATTGATGAATTTTAATTGCTAATGTATCCTACTTTAAGAAGATAAGCAAACAGAAATTAATACATCACTGAATATCCTAATTTTTAATGTAAAGCTGGGGATATCATTTAGCAAAGCTTATGTCAAACTGGCAGGCTTTAAAGCTGAACTCCAGGCAAACAGCTAAATACAAAGATAAAATACGTATATGCAAGGGGGCTGTTCTACCTGCCAAGGGATTTGTATTTCTGTCCATCCAGTTCTGAGATTTGCCAACTCTGCCGCACAGCACATCCCTGTCCGGCAGGGCAGAAGACCTGATTTTTTTTTGCTGCTGCAGTTCAATAACATTAAGGCCTCATGCACATGGGCAGATTGGTCCATATGGGGTAAAAAATACAGGGCATTTTGGCACCTAGGAGGCATTTATGCTGCGTACAGCCAGGGCCGGTGCTAGACTATTTTGTACCCTAGGCAAGACCAGCTACTTTAACCCACCGCAAAAAAGGTCTGGAGTATGACAAAGTCAGAAGTATTGTGAAAAGATATTTTCCAATTCTGTATAATGATCCTGTATATACTCACATCCTTTCTAAAGGCATACACTCAGTTTCTAGGAGAGCGCCCACCATTGGTAGAACCCTGTCCCCAAGTCTGTTTACGAGTCAACGATCTCGTGCACACTGGCTTCAATTCAAAGGCACGTTTTGATGCAGCATCAACAGTTAAATATTTGGTATATGTTATTACCTGCACCGTATGCAATTTGCAGCATGTGGGACGAACCACACGTAGACTAAAGCCTCGTACACATGGTGCGACATCCAAAATCGTATGTTGGCTGTTGTGTCTCGCGTACTGACATCCACTAAGCAATTGTACAACCAAGACTAACGCGGTGACGTGCTACGAGCGTATAAAGAGGAAGTTCAGATGAATGTAATTTGTGAATTAGGAAAGTAGGTTTACACGAATGGACACTTCCGGGCGTTCCTGACTTCTGAGCATGCCTGTTTTGCACGTACAGCTTTGTTGGCGCAACTTCTCTGTACAACGGTCGTACAACCGCTTGTTGTACAACCAAAGTTTTCTAGTCTACTCATCCAACTCCTCTTGTACGACCATCGCACGTCGGCTGTTGTAATCGCGCGTACTAACGGTCGGATGATCGTAAAACAAGCTGTTGTAGGACTTTTGTTATACAACCGTTGTACCGTGTATACAGGCCTTTAGAGATTGGCTCTCAAATCATTTACGGGATATAGCTAAAAATCATGGTACCAATATCGCCGACATTGGAACACATATCATGATGAAATGTATCAAGCCTTGTAATACAGTGAGTGGAAAAAATTGTTACACCTAAGAGAGGTGGGCATAAGTTTGGCATCCTATGCAGAAGGGAGGTGTATTGGATATTCCATCTCAATACGAGAAGACCTGCTGGTATGAGTTTTGAATGGAATGTTTCCCACTTCTATGATTGAAAATTCCATACACCTCCCTTCTCTGCAGTTTTGCCATTTCTGTACCTTTGATCATACCTTCATGTTGGATTATATCTTTCCTAGAATACTGCTAGCCCGAGTTTCTCCCCCCCCCCCTTTTTTTTTGTGGAGAGTCTTTTATGCTTCACAATTTTTGATTATGGGCAATTGATGTTGCATGTTAAATGACGTGCCACGGTGATGTCATTTAACATCTTATAGTGTAGCACTTTAAATTATACTATGCATAGTTCCCTTGGTATGAAACCCACATCCCTGAAATGCTTAAAATTATTCAGTACACTACGGGTTGTTAGGCTGTAATTCTCTCCCTTTCTCCCTGTCTCCCTTTCCCTTCCCCTGTTGATCGGCTAAGACATCCTCTACCCCTGTGTTTCTCAACTCCAGTCCTCAAGGCGCACCAACAGGTCATGTTTTCAGGATTTCCCTCAGATGAAACAGCTGTGTTAATTACTAAGGCAGTGAAACTGATCAAATCACCTGTGCAAAATAATGGACAGTCTGAAAACATGACCTGTTGGTGCGCCTTGAGGACTGGAGTTGAGAAACCCTGCTCTACCCCATCCTTTATTGGGCTCATATATGCCCGTTCATACCATTTCAAATAGGGATGTATATAATTCCTCGGTTTGCTCTTCTATAGACTGTCATGCCAGTTCTTTTCATGCCTATAGGTTTGACTAAACACCTATACTTTGTATCCATTAGCAAAGTCCCCCGATACCTTTTTGTCTGATACGTTTTTGTCTGAAACTGAGAAATATGTAGATGAGGAGATGCATTTTCCTCACCTAATTGGCAGTCATACAGACTCACAATATATGTGATATATCTGGGGAGCAGAAGGAAGATTTGTTACCTTCCACTATTGGATAAAAAAAGGTCCTTTCACACATATGGACCATTCATCAGTTCAGTCACATCAAAACGGATGAAGTATTCATCCATTTTTCATCCATTTTTCGCCCGCTTTTTCATCCATTTTTTCATCTGTGGTCATCAGTTTTTCATCAGTTTTTTTTTTCATCCACTACCAATGCAAAAACGGATGAAAAACTGACCATTTGTCCGTTTCCATCTGTTTATCGTCCGATCCGTTTTTTTGACAGATGAAAAATAGGACTTTCATCCGTTCAAAAAACCGGATGTTGACGGAAGCGGATGAAAACGGATGCAAATGAATGATCATCAGTTGTCATCCGTTTTTCCATAGAGTTGCATTGATGTACGTTTTTCATCCGTCAACGGATGGATGAAAAACGGACAAACGGTCCGTATGTGTGAAAGGGACCTTACGGTAAAACAATAATCTTTGTTATTAAACACCTATCTCTCCAAAATGGGTTTATTAATATTGGTAGAAATACTTGAGCTCATGTTCATTGTTAATAGTCAGGTAAAGCTCTTTTCCCATATGAGATTTTAATATGTTTTGTACTCTATTGTATCTTATTATTGTTGTATGTATCTATATTCTGGGTTTACTAATGTAAGGGACCTTTTTTGTCCCAGACAGCCTCTGCCACATATGAATGGGTGGTTTTCAGTATAGTCCTCTGCCTACTATCATCTACTCTGACTCGTGTCAGCTGGTAGATAAATGAATCATACACCCATATAAGTGGCATGACAGCTGTGTATGGTTAGCTATGATTAAGCGTGCCATAGTGACGTGAAACACGTCCTGACCTGAGATTTGTTTGTGCCACTTTGTGTCATCCATTGGATTTTATTCTCAATAAATGGTGTTCATCAAGAGTGTGGCCATCCGGAAACCTTTCTTGTTCGTCTTCCAATACCCCAAAAAAGGTGATGTTGTGCACAGCATGGCTTGTGCGGCACCTCATTGGCCGGATACCTCTTTTTCACGAATTGGCTGAAGTTTGCAGGAGATGTCTTTGTCTCCAGCTAACATCCATCCAACCCTGCAGTGGTATGTGGAACATTGGCGCAGTGTGTGGGGAACAGGGCAGTTATCAGAAATTTTACACAGCTTTAGGCCTAAGCATCCTGGGTCTGACCCCCTTACATCAGAGTTTACCCCTTTCATTAGAGTGCCCAAAGTTTCCCCCCTTACATCAGGGTCCCCAGAGTCTCCCCTCTTTTCATCAATGTCCCCAGAGTCATGACCCCTTACATTAGGGACCCAAGAGTCCCCTCTCCTTAAATCAGGGTCCCCAGAGTTCCCCCCTTACATCAGGGTACCCAGAGTTCCCCCATTACATTGGGGTCCCCAGAGTTCACCTTACATCGGAGATTCCACTTTCATTAGGCTCCACAAAGTCTCCCTTTACATTAGGATCCCAAAGTCCCCCCTTACATCAGGGTCCCTAGAGTTCCCCCTCCTTAAATCATGCAACCCAGAGTTCCCCCTTACATCAGAGTCCCCCTTTCATTAGGATCCCCAAAGTCATCCCCCTTACATCAAGTCCCCAGAACCCCCCTTACATCAGGATCACCAGAGCCCCCTTACATTAGGGTCCCTAAAGCAGCTTTACATCAGGATCCCACAAACCTCCTTACATCATAGTCTCTAGAGTCCATTCCTTTTTAATAGGGTCCCCAAAGTTAGAAGGAGAGTGGAGAGGTTTAAGAGAATAGTTGGGGTAGTGGAAGGAAAGGAGGGAGTAATGTGAAGACCCCGGCTTATATCAGGATCAATTCCTTCTCATTGCAGCAGTCAGCTACAGGACAGATGGAAGCTGGAAGGCAGGGCACTGGGACATGGGCGATCCTAGCAATCAAACTCTATTTCTGAGAACAGCGGGCGGCGGTGGATGCTGTCAGCCACCGTAATTCAAGGACAGCTCTGATTGTTGCACAGCCTGCTCTGTTGCTGAGCGGCACGGCCTTGGCAGCAGATACGGTGACTGGGTATTTTGGCAGGGTGCTCAGAAGGAGTTTGGGCCTAACAACTGACCATGGCTGCACGCTAGGCAGCAGTGCGCCCTAGGAGGCTGCCTAGTTTTCTTAGTGATATCACAGGCCCTGCGTACCGCCAGCTGTCAGCAGACTTCCAAAATCAATGACAATATGCTGCACCTGCATGTAGCTGTATGTTGTTCTGAGCAGTACCACGTTCAAGGTCGTATGCTTACAGGGATGTGTGCCTTGAATGTATTTGGGGCATACATCTCTGTACGCATATGGCCCTGTAAGCAAGTACCGATAAGAAAAGCATACAGCCACTGTATGTTTCAGCCTGCCTTTTATTGTATGGCGCACATGCACCAAAATACACCAATTTTTTATGCTGTATAGGCTGAACTGCCTGTGTGTATGAAAATGAGGTGGGTTAGGTATGCGCAGAGGAAGATTTCTGCTAAAAGAAGGGAAATCAGCACAAGTGACACATCCTACTGTACTCACTGTGAGTTATGTCTCTCGTGCTGATGTTTCTCTTTTTCATTTTAGCTACACTCAGGATTTAGCCTCCTAGCACGCTTTAAGTGAAAAATACTCCTTAAGGATCGGTTCACATTTAGCATTTTGGGATCTCAGGCAGAATCGCTGTAATTTTGCCTGCAATCACACTTTGCTTGTTCGGGTGCCATTCATTTTTAACGGCACCTAAACATGGTGCGATTTTGCTGCGATTATCATGCGATGGATAATGCTGCAGTCCTGGTTACAAAAGCACCTGCTCCTTTTTGAGCAACAAACTCCATGTGTTGCGGTTTGCTGAGATTGCCGCGTGACAAAACCGCACTAAAACTCATTAAATGAATGGCACACAAACACGCATGCTACATTTTGCCAGCATTGCAGTGGATTCTGCCCGCAATTTCAAATTGCTAGATGTGAATGGGGCCTTAGTAAATGACAGTACTATCTGGAGGAAAGAAAGAAAGGGCAGACATGATTGAAACCTTTAAATACATAGTATAAATAAGGTTCAGGAGGGCAGTACTTTCAATATGAAGCTAAGAACAAGAACACAGAGACATGACCCCAATCTAGCAGGAGGAAAGCTCAAAACTAATCTTAGAAAGTATTATTTTTTTGAAAGAGTAGTTGATGCTTGGGATAGATTCCAACTAGAGGGGATTTATACATGCTTTGTACCAACATAGATCAATACTCAAAAAAATGTATAGTATAGTATATACTGCATACAGTGTATATAAAGAAGGCAGACTTGATGGACCACTTGGCCTTTTTTCTGCCATCATTTTTTTATGTTACTCTTACTCAAGAAGAATCCTTGTCTACATTACCAGAGTTCCAGGGCCCACTGTTACCCTCTTCTACACTTTGACAATGTGTGGATCTTTTGCAAAATAACAGAAAATGTCGTTGCCAAGGTCAGTTGGCACACATATTTTGCAATTATGTTGGAAAATCTGTTTACAACTGCATCCGAAGCACAAAAGTGCTTGCTAATGCCACCCTGTCAATTCCCACTTGGCCCATCAGTCACTAAGTTGTTGCACATGTTGCCTGAGCCTGTGCTACTTGGATGTTGCAATTACTGTGTCTAATATAAACACAATCATTTTTGCTAATAAATCATTGGCTTTTTGGCATAGCCAGAGCCCAAAGAACTGCAGCACTACTTTAGTTTTATTTGAATCCAACAGATAATATTGGATAGGTCTGTGCAAGTACCTGATTTGAATATCTTTCTTCTTTGCCTTGCCATTGTCCCAGGCCTATATTTTGCAAGCAATTATACCCTATATACAGAGGCGTAACTAAAACCTTCAGGGCCCCGGTGCAAGAAATTATGAAGGGCCCCCTGACCCCTGGCCAGGGCCCTTTCCTCTTCCTACTGATCCAGGGGCCCTTTACGCCTATCGTGGGTCCCTTTATTATGGTACTGCAGTGGGGCCCTTTCACAAGTTCTGCAGCAGGCCCCAGGGGGACCAGAGAAGCACACAGGGGCCCTGGGAACAGCAGAAGACAAGTAAACTGGATAGAGGAAAATAGAGGAGATTGGGTCCTCTAAATGCCATCCCCACCATCCCTCCTATCCAGGTGTACAAGGGAGGCACATGGGCCCCCTGGACCATGGGGCCCGGTTACAATTGCAACCCCTGCAACCCCTATCGTTACGCCCCTGCCTATATATATATATATTGAACAACCTTTGCACTAGCCAAATTTTTAATACTTCCGCAATCTATCCAAACCAAAAAAAATGGAGATATCTCTTTGGCATATTATGTAGATTGAACCAGATTTCACCTACACCTATGTACATCCACCTCCCAAGTATAGAAGACCATAACAAAAGATATAGACACCACCCCTCCAAGTACAGGGGGTGCAAGCATGGTGCAGTGAGCAGTAAAAAGTAACTGACAGAAATTTGTCATATATAAAAATAGAAAAATTGTTTATTTCTTAACAACAAGTTAAAATTCAAGGTTACATATACGATACATACATACAAAAACCTAATCTAATTTTCTCATAACATATATATAATGATAAAAACTGCTCACCAATAGTTACTTTGCCATTATTTCATTCTCCATGTCAGTGGAATCATAAGACCACACAGGGGGGAGCATAGATCCCCAGTGCCCGAACCGAGAGCCCCTCACTGATAGACACTGGACCAGGACAATGTGCCACCAGATAGAACATTCACCCAGCGAAGCCGGCAAGCTGCACAGCCTGGCCTGGCCCCCCAGAAAACCACTCCGCTGGTGTGTCACAAGACCCTCAGGTACACAGGGCTCTAAAAGGAACAACCAAATAGTGTATCATCAGTAGCCAGTTCACTCAATAATCAAACCTCCCCGTCCAGTTAGCACAGACGCCGGCAGCGGCCACAGGACCTGCCAAGGCATCCATGAGCGAGCAGGTAGGGAGAAGAAGTGTCTCTCATTTTAGGCTTGTTAGGCATCGTTACCTATCTTGTGCGTCCTCTGTGTATACTGATCCTCCAAGGGTCTCCTCGTGGGATGACAACGGCTGTGCGTCAGCCACCGTTTAGTACCCGGTCCCACTGGAAGTGACGAGCCCGAACGGGCCCCTGATGCACACAGCCGCCGTCATCCCACGAGGAGACCCTTGGAGGATTGATTATAGAGTGAACTGGCTACTGATGATACACTATTTGGTTGTTCCTTTTAGAACCCTGTGTACCTGAGGGTTTTGTGACACACCAGCGGAGTGGTTTTCTGGGGGGGGGTAGGCCAGGCTGTGCAGTTCGCTGGCTTCGCTGGGTCATCGTTCTATCTGGTGGGACATTGTCCTGGTCCAGTGTCTATCAGTGAGGGGCTCTCGGTTCTGGCACTGGGGATCTATGCTCCCCCCTGTGCGGTCTTATGATTCCACTGACATTGAGAATGAAATAATGGCAAAGTAGTTATTGGTGAGACATTTTTATAATTATATATGTTACGAGAAAAGTAGATGGCTTTTGTATGTAATAATAAAATAACGGATTGTATTTCTTTAGAACCAGGTGACATGGAGTCACACTGAAGAAGCAGAGGAATACTGCGAAACGTCAGCACACTCCATAAAAACCCACTGCCTTGGTTCAGTAACTCTGTATCGTATATGTAACTTTGAATTTTAAGTTAAGAAATAAATGATTTTTCTATTTTTATATATGACATATTTCTTTCAGTTACTTTTTACTGCTCACTGCACCATCGACATCCTTTTAAATCCCTTTATGCTTGCACCCCCTGTACTTGGAGGGGTGGTGTCTATATATTTTGTTATGGTGATATCTCTTTAGATAGCCCATAGTGCTTTGTCAATCCTTTGTCTTATATTAAATGTTTATTTGTAAAAAAAAAAAAAAAAGAAGGGGGTTGTATATAGATAGTTAGTTAACGGATATAATGGAAAAATGCATAAACATTAATGAAAATACATTTTATAAAATGACTCAAAGCCATAGCTTTCTTTAAAGTGTTTGTAAACTCTAACAATAAACTTCTCTTTTTACTACTATATTTTCAGAAGTTGGAAAGAAATGTCAGGTTCTAATCTTCCCACCATATGATTAATTTAAGTGCTACATAACTGTTAAAAAAGGAAACAATTTACTATGATGGTTATAATTAATATGCCCTTTAAATTACTGGCTAGCTGACACTTTTGCGGCACAAACATGTGATCTAAGTCTTGGGGTTTCTTTCTTTTTTACATCATAGAAAAGATGGCACCCAATGTTGCATCATCCGCTCCGACATCTCCCATTCAAGACACAGAGGAGCTACAGAGGAGGAAAATGGAAAAGAGAGCCAAGATTATTTCAGAACTGATCCAGACAGAAAAGGACTACTTAAATGACCTGGAGCTTTGTATCAAAGAAGTTGTTCATCCACTTAGGGAACATCATGTGAGTTTTTCACTGTTTGTTTTCATTGGGGATTCTTATCTAATAAGATGCTATCTACTAACCAATGGGGTCAGATGCCAATCAATCATTAAAGTAGTTGTAAATGCCTTGTAAAACAACCCATGCAACCTAAAATAGAAATTAAAGGCAAAACGTGTGTATAGATATAAAAAAAAAACATTATAAATACCCTTTTCCCTTTTTTTATAAGTACTTACATTCTCTCTGTTCTCAGCTGCATAAGAGCTTGGGGAGGAGAAGCAGCAGCACACTGATCTTCCCAGTGAATAGTTGTACAATGGGGGTGTGTCTGGACAAGTCTGATCATTGGAGGAGAACACACTGATTTCCCACAGCTAACAAACTGACCATGGTGTGCTCTCCTGCTTAATGTGGTCAGTTTTTAATAGGAAAGCAGAGGGACTGTCAGGAACACCAGGGATTTCACATAAAGGGAGCAATACAAAAAAAGCATGATACTTTATCATACAAGTACATGGCAAAACAGGCACCCATCAGGAATATGAAGTGTTGGAGTAACAAACGCTTTAGGGCACAGAATTATTTTCACATTTCATTACCAAATTGTACTTTGTGATACATTGCCTAGAATTAGGTAAAATATCAATAATATGGGCATTCTAGATACTCCCGACAGACCTTCACGACCTGCACTGTACATGGGGATTATCACTTATGTTAACCCTGTGCTTTGTAGGGCTTCTGGTGACCTAGTAATCATGAAAAACATGGCTATGTTACACAGTGTTTTACATGTTGCCCCCATTATTCTGGACCCTTAATATTGTGTGAAGTACATTTAGTTGTTTTCTAAAAAATGCTGAATCTTATGGTTATTAATTTACAATATCACTTTGTTCCTCCTTTTCCATTATGAATATTGTGATAATGTGTACTGTAACAGGTGTATTCAGTAAGGCTCCTTTCACACCGGGGCCGCCCGAGCATTAGCGGTAAAACATTGCTAATTTGTGGCGCTTTACCGCTTGTTATAGCGGCACTATTGCGCCGCTATTCGGGTGGCGGCGGCGCTCTTTTAACCCCCACAAGGGGTTAAACAGGGGTTCAATATGCTGGTTTGCGGCGCTCCCGAATCGGTGTTCAGGCACTTTGGGAGCGCTGCCCCATTGTTTTCAATGGGCAGGGGCGGTATAGGAGCGGTAAATACACCGCTGCAAAGATGCGGCTTGCAGGACTTTTTTTACCGTCCGGCAAGCGCACCGTCCCAGTGTGAAAGCCTTGGTGGGAAAGGGGTCTTAGTGGAAGAGCAAAGTTCATGAACCATACAAAAAGAGTTCAGAAGTCTTACATTAGACTGGCATCAATAAAGAGAAATAGGATTGGTTATTATAGGTAACAGCTCATTGCACTTTACCTCCTGTACCATTTAAGAAAGATAATACCCATTGATATTGGTCAGGAGTTTAGACTCCAGTAATTGACATCATCTTAGAATTTAAGTTGGTGAAATGTGGATTACAATGAACCAAGGAAAAGAGACATGTGGCAAGAGACATGAGGTGTTTCTTCTATTACGTCTTAATTGCTTAATAATGATAACAAGCATCTAGGACCCAAATATTGTATCACAACATACATTCCTTCACCATAGGGGTAGTTTTATTCTTCTCCAAATGGGACGAATGTGAGGACTACGTTTAAGCTATTTTCCATAAGCCACATTACAAGCAGGGAAAGTTCAACTTGGATGACTTCCATATTATTGCTGGTGACATCATCTATTTGCTGATCCGTGTAACATGGAAATTAGTGCAAAAGGCAACTTCTATGGTTTCCTTTGACTGTAATGTGATCCACAGAGCGTAGTAACTTGAACAGGGACTGTGTGTGTGCGTGTATGAGTGTACATGTGTATCTGAACATATACACACCTAAATATGCACTCATTCATAAATTGTATTTGTTTGTGTGTGCGTTTGTATAGATCAGAGAAACCTGCAGAATTTTTTTTTTTTTTAATCAAAAATCAGTTTTATTCAAGAGCAGAAAAGAAAAAAGATGGTACAAAGTGTAATCATAACATCATTCAATATACATAGTACAGGTACTACTAACAGGTTTTATTGAGATCCTACATAGTCCAAGCGAATAGATCACCGGCGCAATAAAAACACATTATAAAGTTATAAGAATTTAGAGCTTAGTTCCCATAGGAATGTGGGTCTTGAAACTAAATCATAGCACATATATCTCAGTAAACACTACCTATCTGATGTAGACTTATTGCGTGCTGTCACCTTAGCTAGAGAGCTAGAGCATGTATTGGGATTAGAATGCCATCTGACCCAAATGTTTGAATATTTAAGGGGGCATCCTCTATGCTCATAAATCAATTTATTGTATGGTAGAACTAAGTTGACCTCCCTTAACCAGTCCTGTAAATTGGGGGGTGTTGGCTGCATCCAGACCCTAGCGATCATCTTCCCAGCCATATAGAGGGTTTCCCTTATGAAAGTTGTGGTGTATTTGTCTATGTCAGTATCTGGTAGTAGACCTAGAAGACAAAGCTTGGGGTCTAGAGCAACTGGTGATCCCATATCATCATAGAGAAACTGAACCACTTGGAGCCAGAAGGTTTGTATTAGCCTGCAAGCCCAAATTAAATGAAAAATGTGCCTGGTGCGGATCCACATAGTGAACACAGTGGGTTTCTAGATGTTTGGAATCAAGCAATCCTCTGGGTGTAAGATAAGCACAATGGACAATATATAGCTGTGTGAGGTGGTCAGGCAATTTCATTCCTTCCATAATTTCATCCCAGTCACCGTCCAGTCACCATCCTCTATCACTCCCAGGTCTACCTCCCACTTGGTTTTAGTGTTATATGCTCGAGTCGCTGTAGCAGGGAGGCGTATCATGGTGTAGAGAATGGATATCAATTGAGATGGTTCTGTCCCCAATATGACATTTAATATGGAGGGGGTGATCAGCAGGGGGTATCGTGTGTTTGTAAGGCATGTTGAAGGTGTCTGAATAGTATATTATTAGGGAGTGAAAACTCGACTTTTAGTGTTTGAAATGTTTTTGGTCTAGTAGGGGATAGAACCTGATGCAGATAAATGATGCTTTGGTTCATCCACGCTCTGGGATCAGGAATAGTTAGCAGCTCGGTAAGATCCTTATTAAACCAAAGGGGAGTATGTGTATGGTAGGGTAATACCTTCAGTTTCCTCAATATAATTCTCCAAACATAGGTGTGTGCAGCCTATTGCATTAGAATGTGCACCACAAAGTGCAAACATGCAAACATGAGTGTGTGTGTGTATATATGTCAGAAGGGCAGAGGTTGGTGTCAGTAGTTTATTTTTATTTTATTAATTTTTTTTTACAATTTATTTATTTTTATTATGTTTTACAATAATATATTATATTTTTTTACAGTTTTATTTAGGAGCCCTGCTGGGGGGGCTTTGGTGAAATATCAGGGGTCTAAACAGACCCCCTGATGTCTCACTTTTGAGACAGAGAAAGGGACTGAGGACAGAGATTCCCCCGTCCCTTTCTCTGCAGCCAGGCAGCAGGGGGAATCTGCACAGTACAGGGTGATTAGGGTGTGCACAGGCACACCTGCCACCCAATGTGAACACGCCTGTGTCTCCAAATATGTTGGTGATGAGAGGCCATATCCCGCTTGGATCTAGGAGGAACAGGGTTCGCAGCATTAAGCATTATAGTTTGGATAGGTGTATGTGCTTGATGGTTGGGTTTCCATTAACTAAAGCTTGATAATGGGGAAGGTCTGATTTCATGTAGTGGTAAAAGTGAGACATTTGGGAGGCCAGGTAATAATCGTAGAAATTAGGCATTGCTGCATCCCCCATGATTAGTGGGATTTTTTAAAGTTTGTTCCTGTTGTGTCCCCAGACAAATGAGTTCAATATGGAGTCTATAGTTTTGAAGAATTTTTGTGGAATGGAGAGTGGGGCATGCTAAATCATATATAACACTTTGGGTAGTAAAATCATTTTAATGATATTTACTCCACTGTTTACACGGTAATGCATTTGCAGTGACTAGACAGTTCAAATTATTATTATATACTTTCTATTAAAATAGTGACTCTTGTTGCCCCTGGTCACAAGCATACTGTAGGTGTTTTTAAGAACACCTTTGGATAGCTTGTGATACAGGCAATATTTACATATGCAAAGGGTCTTCAAAAAGTTACCGCACTTTTATATGTAGTATTTGGTCGTGTCATATGACTAGTCTGTCTGGCAAGCCGGCTGACCTTGCAGTTTAGTATAAGGCCTCATACACACGGACGTTTCTTAAAAAATAAACAAAACGTTGGGCCCGACGTAAAGGAAAAAAATCGCCGTTTTTCAGCGTTATGCATCAGCGTTAGTGAGCGTCGGCGCCAATAGGCGTTTTTTAAAAAAAAAATCACCCCTCTGCTATTTTTCAACCTAAAAACGTCAGTGTCAAAAAACGTCGGTTAACGCCGGTATGGCGTTAGTTGGCGTTAGTGAGTGTTTTGCGGCATCGGCGTCAAAAAACGCCAAAACATTACAGCCTCAGAACACGCTGGACGTGGGTTCTAGTTTCAGCTCACTATAAACAAGTACACTCAGCTTAGCTACGTTGGCAAGTTCATTCTATGGAGTGGGGTGGTAGAGTCTGCACCAGACACTGGTAGTACTGGCTTATTAGGGAGGAAACCATAGCAATCCCTCAGGCAGGAATGTTTTCTATTTCCCCTAAGATCTGTCAGCCAGGGGTGTCTGATGCCCACCACAGTCATTAAATTGTCACTTGCTCTTGCCAAAGGCATGCATATTTTGCAACTGTCCGACGTCTTCTTGCCTGTTATACTATGAGAACCTTTAATATGGTCAGCCACTTTGATTAACCTATTTATTGCTTGTGTTTATACAGTCAGACCGCTTTGATGTGGATGCTCTCTTCAGCAACATTGAGTCTGTCTGTCAAATATCAGCCAAGCTGGTGTCCTTGCTGGAAGAAGCCACGACCAATGTGGACCAGGAGCTTCAAGTTATAGGTTAGTAAGGATATCCATAGACAATAGGGGGTTTGAAGGTGCAGACATGATCTAACTACTCCTAGGGATCTCTATCATGTGGTCTTACATAAACACGTAATCTAGCTCAGCAGGGAAGGAGGATAGTGGTCAAGTGGACACCACCAGTGCTGCTCATCTTGACAAATAACAATAGCATCACATGATTTTAGTCATGTTTGATATAAAGTAAACCTGTCACCTTGTCGCACACCCTCCACCACAAATGCATTCCCTGCATTACCTCACCCTCACATTCACCAGCCAAAGCCCCCTGAAATGCCAGGTACTTCCATGTTGGGGGCATATGTGACCCTCTCTCCTTCCTGATCAATGCAGTGCATAGTGTCTGAGTAGTCAGCCCGAGCACTAACAGAGGGGCAATGAAAAGTCTATAGGCCTTTGTAAGCTCTGACACAGACCAGCACTGAACTTACACAGGGCTTTTTAATCAGAGCTCTGGCAGGCAAACAGGTCAGTGGAGAAGGTAGTTATCAGTAGCACAGTGACATGTTTCATTTAAAGTATACCTTTCTATACTGTAATTTTACTAAATTGGGCTCAGGTCTAAAACTCAGACACCCAGTGGTATATGTGCACATCTATAAATACCTTCTTGATTGATTTGGGAACCCTGGATCCCAAGGTACTGTAATATACAAATTGTTTACCTTCTAGAAGGTCAAGAGCTGTCTCTCTCCCACTCCTTTCTTTTAGCCCGTCAATATGATGATTGGCCTTCCTAGCCAATAGGTACCTATGGGAGGTAGCAGGATAATTCGAACACTGCTAGGAATTGTTAACTGTTGTAATTAGAGCAGTCCAACATTCGGGGCTTCGGGAGGTGCTTAAGAAGACACATACAGTATACATGGAGCCAATTTTGTACCACTATACTTAAGGTGGTATTAAACCCAAAAACAAACATTTCTTATATTGCAGCTTACCACTTCTTAAATGTGGTGGCTGCCATATTTTGTTTGTTTTTTTAGGATTTTTTTCCTTTTATTTCTAGCTGGTGATCCAGCCAGCTCTGATCCATGGGCAGAGCCTCAGTGTCATCACATACAATACAGGGACATTAGCTCCTTATTGTACACTGAGAAGGCAGGAGTGCAACGGGAGGGGGGTCACAATGCTTGGAGGCACCCTTCACGAGCAAGGAAAATGCTAAGTATTTCTCCTTAATCCTCTATCCCTAGACATAATGAGCATTGAAGACTTGCAGTGCAGAAGGCCCAACTGCAAGGGTGGATTTTTATATTCCTAGGGTTGGGCTTTAAGTTTATCTTAAAATAAAGGGGTCCATAACCTGAAATTAAAAATGTATGTGAACATTCTTTGATGAAATAAAAAAAAAAAAAAAAAGATCTTTGCCTTGTTTTTTTGTAATAAATGCATCAGAGCACAAGAATAATGTTGTGCTTTTTTTCAGAAATAATTGAGTACTCTTGGTGATACTTGTTTTATTTGCACTAACATACAATTTTTCAGGAGATACTTTCGGACTGTAACCCCCTTCTTCAAGGTCCTAGCAGTACTGCTAGGACCTTGAAGAAGGGTGCACAGCCCAAAGCTTGTCCTGAAAATTGTATGTTAATGCAAATAAGAAAAGTATCAACAACAGTACTCAATTGTTTCTGTCGCAAGTGCACAAATATGGCTACAATCACTTTGAGCAAGATGGAAGATACTTTGTATTCAAATGTGTGTACAAATGATTGCATAGAGGAACCAAAAATTCATATTAGCAAGTTAAAACACATCTAATGTTTAGAAAGACTGGCTTCTGTCCACCAGGTCAGTGCTAACTGCTCAAGTATGAATTCTCAACTCTTTGAAGCCCAGTAGTATTCAACAGATGTCTCAATGGACTCAGTGATCTGGTGCATGTGGAAAGTGCACCATAAATTCTGAATGAGCCACATAATATAGGATTACTCATGTTAAGCCAGGGCTTTCCTGTTTATGTGGACTGAAAGGAAAAGGAAGAAAGGAAGAGGATGCAACACAAAACATAATATATTTAATGTACCTATCAGTGTCTTCCATAAATATAAAGAGTCAATCACCATGTGGGTTAAAGTCATGCAAGCTGTGCATGCATAAAGATAGAATATTTGATATTTAAATATTTGATTTCATAGAATATATGATTTGATAGAATAGTTGATAGAATATTTCATATTTTTTTTTAGTAAATGCATAGGATACCTCGTCCAAAATAATGGTACAACATATACTTTCTCACGACACAGTGACAACACAGATAACAGGTGTTCTTTCCTTTTTTTTGTACAATAGACTAAAAATCAAAGCAGATTAAGAAAAGTATTAAAGCATTAGCCTGTACCACATAAATAAGGGTACTTCAATTTACTACAATTGAACTGTAAATGATCAAAGCAGATTATTACAATAGGAGTATATATCTCAGTTTAGTTCAAATCTTAAAAAGAATAGGAAAGTTTGGGGCAGATCATTCTTCTTTACTTAATGAGCAGAGGTAAGGGGGCATGATGTACCATATTCAGTGACATACAATGTTGTTTCACTAAGCAAAATACTTGTTTGTATGCAGCGCTAAACGACACAAAATGATGTGTCTACGATCCGGGGAGTAACCCCCAGTGCCAACACACCACCCTCAAACGTTACAAAGAGTGATGTACTTAAAGTGCAGAGTCCACAGTTCATAGGCTGGTAATGCAACTAAGTCGCAGGAACAACTCTATTGTGTAATTCCAGGAGGCGAGAAGCCAAATCTATAGGGTCTAGCAAGTCTCCTTACCAGATGAAGGAATCAGAAAGGCCTGTGTATGATAAAGACTCTCCCAGCCTGGGTCAGCCTCTTCAAGCGCACTCTCTCTTTGTCGTCAATAAGGAGCAATAATGGAACCACTCCATCACATCATGACATGGGATATAGGAAAGACATAGATTCTCATAGTGAAGCCCATAGTAAATGGTACATGTACAACCACAGACTATAGAAGGAAGCCCCAACACCAGCTAGCCAGTGAAAGAAGGAAGAACACACACACCTCAGTGTCTAGCAAGTCTCCTTACCACAGACATGAGGTCATGAGCGAGTATAGAAATTCCCTTGTGCAGATTCCAGACCTCCTCTCATAACAGCCAAGAGCGGTAGTACAGATCACAGATGAGACCAGATAAAACGTCCCTCTGTTAAATTCCAAACAAATTTATCTGAGATTGTATTAATGGTTGACATCCATGGCATAATGGTCTAAGCAGCCTGGTAGACAGCCATAGGGAGGATAATGGTCCAAGTGAGAAAAGACCCAAATTCTAGAAATATTTGCTCTTTTTCCTCCCTATGGTTGCCTACCAGGCTGCTTAGACCATTATGCCATGGATGTCAACCGTTAATACAATGTCATATAAATGTGTTTGGTATTTAACAGAGGGACATTTTATCTGGTCTCCTCTGTGATCTGTACTACCGCTCTTGGCTGTTATGAGAGGAGGTCTGGAATCTGCACAAATGGAATTTCTACACTCGCTCATGACCTCATGTCTGTGGTAAGGAGACTTGCTAGACCCTGAGGTGTTGTGTGTGTTTTTCCTTCTTTCACTGGCTAGCTGGTGTCGGGGCTTCCTTCTATAGTCTGCAGCTGTACATGTATCATTTACTATGGGCTTCACTATGGGAATCTATGTCTTTCCTATATCCCATGTCATGATGTGACAGAGTGGTTCCATTATTGCTCCTTATTGACGACAAAGAGAGAGTGCGTTTGAAGAGGCTAAACCAGGCTGGGAGAGTCTTTATCATACACAGGCCTTTCTGATTCCTTCATCTGGTAAGGAGACTTGCTAGACCCTATAGATTTGGCTTCTCGCTTCCTGGAATTACACAGTAGAGTTGTTCCTGCGACTTAGTTGCATTACCAGCCTATGAACTGTGGACTCTGCACTTTAAGTACATCACTCTTTGTAACGTTTGGGGTGGTGTGTCGGCACTGGGGGTTACTCCCCGGATCGTAGACACATCATTTTATGTCGTTTAGCGCTGCATACAGATTATTCTTCTCTATTTTTTGTTGATCAAAGCAATTTATGCTAGCTGCTCCATTTCTGTTTCCAGTTTGATCTTAGCGCAGATTGTTTTTTGTTTTTTAAAATACTTGTTTGACTCGATTGCGATGGAAACCAGGTGCTTCATTCTGGGTCCAAGGCAACAACTCAACAAATAGGTTTAACTTCAATATTCCAGCTCTAGTCACATTTTCAGGAAATGTTTGATTGCATCACTGCTGTTTTGCTTTGTGACTTAAATTAGTTTAGTTTAAATTTTGCACAGGCTGAAAGGGACATTTTTGTATTTTTTAGTATATAGAAATTTGTTATAAATTGCACCTTTTTATGCAGGCAGTTACTTCCAACCCACTATCCTTTTTATCCATTTTGACCTAAATAGCTCCTTATCTAAATAGGTAAAGAGCAGAGTAGTTTTAGTGCAATCGTTTTGTTAGCCATTCTAAAGGAGGGACAAGCACATTTGATATTTCAAGGCAGAGCAGCGAGATACTGGAAAATGTAGAAAATTATGTTTCTAAAAAACGAACGGTGCAGTGAATTACAACTCAACAAAAAACATTTTTCATTTGGCATTTTTTAAAACATATCACTAATAAAAAATAAAAAAGGGTGCAATGAATAAAAACAAAATAGTTTGCAACAGTAAAATGAATTGTAAAAAATCAGCAATATAAACACACTAAAAAAGGAAAAGGGAAGATGTTAATTAGAGCAAATAAAGGAGTTAATGAGGGGCTAACTAGAAATTAAGTTTATTATTTTTAAACCTATAGGTTTGATGCAGCTAACTAAGTGTAACAAAATCATTACATTATTGCTATCAATAACAAGCTTATATGTCCATGTCTATTTTCATTCCTCTTTTTACAGGTGAATTGTTTCTTGAGATTAAATGCCCATTAGAAGATGTCTATAAAATCTACTGTTACCATCATGATGAAGCACATACTTTGCTGGAATCCTATGAGAAAGATCAGGAGCTCAAGGAGTATATGAGGCAATGTACACAATCATTGAAGTAAGATATTTTATATTTAATTCTAAGAGGCTGATTTATAAAATCAGTGGTATACCTTGATAGTGGCCATGCCACTACTTTAAAATGCAAAACAAAAACCCCTCTGCACGTATAATCTTAACATTTCCTGAAAAAAAAAAATCTCATCCTGCAAATCCTATAAGCTGCAGCTTGATTATACTGCCTGTATGCACAGTTTATATATCTCTTAAGTGTCTCAGTACCATCCAAACTACTGTATTATGCAGCTGGTGACCTAACCTTGCATGAGCACACTGTGACCCTCTCCTTCCTGTTTTTTTTTTTCTTATTGGCCCCTAGGTGTTATGGGTCGATTCATGAGCCAACGGCGAAGGCTAGAAGGACAAGCTGGGGTAATTTGAGGGGTATCTAGGTATATTAGAAAATAAATAGCAGTGCATGTTGACATCAGGAGCAGAGTAATACCCGCTTTAAGGTTTAAAAAGCCCATGGGCATGCTATAAATCTATTACTTCACAGCAGGCTTAAATCAATCAGATGTTCTTAACACTGCTCTGTGCCTGGAAACTGCTTACAATTATATACACCATCCCCAGAGTGCATTTAATATGACATTGTTATATTAAACTAGACACTGGTAGAATTGGTAAAAATATGTTATTTCCCTAATCATCTTCCAGGATAGCATTTATGAGAGTGGCTTCGCCCACCTAAAACAGAAAGCACAAAACTCACTTCAAATAAAAAAACTGTAAACTACTTACCTGCTTCAGTTCCTTGTGTTTCTTCAGCCTAGCAGAAACAACTTTGAAGGAACCACTTATTTTTTGCAGTCTTCATGCCAGGAACAGGTAGTAAGGAGTATTTTACTAGGGAGATTCTCCTTATGTTTATTTTAGCAGATTTTTTTTCTCTGAGGTTTCCTTACTCCAATTTTGTAAGAATATACAGTGCATTAAAAAGTATTCATAACCCTTGACATTTTCCACATTTTGTCATATTACAACCAAAAACGTAAATGTATTTTATTGGGATTTTATGTGATAGACCAACACAGGGGTTGATTTACTAAATCTGGTGCAACTCTGCATAGAAACCAATCAGCTTCCAGGTTTTACTGTGAAAGTTTAATTGAAGAAGCTGAGGTTAGAAGCTGATTGGCTACCATGCTCAGCTGCATCAGATTTTGCACTCTCCAGGCTTTGTAAATCAATTGTGAAGTGGAAATAAAATGATAAATATGATAAATATTTTTCAAAATGTTTTACAAATAAATATGTGAAAAGTGCAGTGTACATTTGTATTCAGCCCCCCTGAGTCAATACTTTGTAGAACTGCCTTGCGCTGCCATTACAGCTGCAAGTCTTTTTGGGGATCTCTACCAGCTTTGCACATATAGAGAGTGACATTTTTTGCCCATTTTGCAAAGTAGCTCAAGCTCTGTCAGATTGGATGGAGAGCGTCTGTGAACACTAGATTTCAAGTCTTGTCACAGATTCTCAACTGGATTTAGGTCTGGACTTTGACTGGACCATTCTAACACATTAATATGCTTTAATCTAAACCATTCTATTGTAGCTCTGGTTGTATGTTCAGGGTAGTTGTCCTGCTGGAAGGTGAAGCTCTGTCCCAGTCTCAAGTCTTTTGCAGACTCTAATAGGTTTTCTTCTAAGATTGCCCTGTATTTGGCTCCATCCATCTTCCCATCAACTCTGACCAGCTTCCCTGTCTCTGCTGAAGAAAAGCATCCCCACAACATGATGCTGCCACCACCATGTTTCACGGTAGGTATGGTGTGTTCAGGGTGATGTGCAGTGTTCGTTTTATACCACACATAGTGTTTTGCTTTTAGACCAAAAAGTTACATTTTGGTCTCATCTGACCACAGCACCTTCTTCCACATGTTTGCTGTGTCCCCCACATGGCTTCTCGCAAACTGCAAACGGGACTTCTTATGGCTTTCTTTCAACAATGGCTTTTTTCTTGCCACTCTTCCATAAAGGCCAGATTGGAGGAGTGCATAACTACTAGTTGTCCTGTGGACCGATTATCCCATCTGAGCTGTGGATCTATGCAGTTCCTCCAGAGTTACCATGGGCCTCTTGGCTGCTTCTCTGATTAATGCTCTCCTTGCCCGGCCTGTCAGTATAGGAGGATGGTCATGTCTTGGTAGGTTTGCAGTTGTGCCATACTCTTTCCATTTTCGGATGATGGATTGAACAGTGCTCCATGAGATGTTCAAAGCTTGGGATATTTTTTATAACATAACCCTGCTTTTAACTTCTCCACAACTTTATCCCTGTCTGGTGTGTTCCTTGGCCTTCATGATGCTATTTGTTCACTAAGGTTCTCTAACAAGCCTTTGAGGGCTTCACAGAACAGCTGTAATAATACCAATATCAAATTACACACAGGTGGACTCTATTTACTAATTAGGTGACTTCTGAAGGTAATTGGTTCCACTGGATTTTAGTTAGGGGTATTAGAGTAAGGTTGGATTCACACATGTGCATTTATAGTACTTTTTGCACTTTGCAGATTTGCACTACAGTCCATTTAGCATGGTTTCCTATGGAACACGTTCTGTAGTGCAAATCTGCAAAATGCAAAAAGCACTAAAAATGCATAGGTGTGAATCCAGCCTAAAGGGGGCTGAATACAAATGCATGCCACACTTTTCAGATATTTATTTGTAAAAAAATTTGAAAACCATTAATCATTTTCCTTCCACTTCACAATTATGTTTCATTTTGTGTTAGTCTATCACATAAAATCCCTATAAAATAAATTTACGATTTTGGTTGTAACATGACAATGTGGACAATTTCAAAGGGTATGAATACTTTTTCAAGACACTGTACCCCCTTCTGAGCATAACTAAGCAAAAAGTGGTGATGCCATTCATTGCCTGTGGACAGAGTCCAGCTTACATTTCCCCAGGGAAACCACTTTGTGGCAGAAGACAGCAGTAGCATGTAGGCAGAAACACAGTTTTGACTTTCAGGACATGTGCACTTGCAGACAATGTCACTTTTGCTGAAATCACAGTATTTTGGGGCTCACAGACATCAAAGGAGGATATGGGTATGGGGTAGAGCTGCGGAGGCCGTGATCCTTCTCTTAAGAAAACAGTTGGCGGGTGTACTAAGACACTGCACCAGGGCCCAAAGATCTCACCTCTGCTCAGATGGACTTCCCTGTCAGTGGCTTCAAGATAAGTGAAAGGGTCTTTTTTCTATGTACCTTACCCTTCAGGTGACATCCAGAGTCAGGGTCTAGTAGCTTTTCATGTGAAGCTTTGAATTTGATATTCTTTCTCTGCTCTCGAGATATTGTTCTCAGTTTGTCTTTCGGCACAGACAGGAAGATGGTTGTCTCAATACTGTTTTTCAGAATAAGATCTAGCCAGATAAGAATCCTGCTGACCCCCACCCTGATAAATCCAGGAGTAAAAGATGAAGATCTTCCAGTACCAGCATCAGCTTCCTGGAAGAAACCATTTTGCCAACTATTTATTGATTCATTTATGCCAAAGAAAACCCACAGGTCTTTTTTTAAAGGAATTCTATGAGAAAATAGATGTCCTCCACTCTCCAGTATATTATTATAAGATTTTTGCAGTGAGTCCACACCATCCTCTGCAGGTCCATCTAATCCCTTTGTATCTTTGCCTATTCATGACAGTAGCACCTTGCAGAGGCGTAAATAGAACCTTCAGGGCCCAGGTGCAAGAAATTATGAAGGGCCCCCTGACCCCTGGCCAGGGCCCTTCCCTCTTCCCACTGATCCTGGGGCCCTTTACTCCCATCGCGGGTCCCTTTATTACGGTACCGCAGCGGGACCCTTTCACAAGTTGTGCAGCAGGCCCCCTTTCTGCCATCTTCAGCCCTCCCAATGATGGTGAAATGCCAGGGCCCGGTCACAATTGCAACCTTTGCAATCCTGATAGTTCCCTCCCTGGTGTCAGTAGTTTTTAATTTTTGTTTTAATTTTATCATTTTTTTTTACCATTTCATTTTATTTCTTTTACAATTTTATTTTTACAATTTTGTTTAGGAGCTCTGTTGGGGGGGCTTTGATGAGATATCAGGGGTCTAAACAAACATCAGCTCTCAATTTCCATCTGTGTAGCCTCAGCTGCACAGAATGAATGGACAGGAATAGCTGTGCACCGAGCCTCCTATTCATTCAGAAACGGAAGTATGGTAAAAACAGTTTACTATGCTTCAGTTATGAATGAACCAATTGGTACCAATCACTGGCTCTGTCCATTCAGAAATGAAAGGAGCCGGTAAATGACAAATTTACCGACCCGTTCCCATCTCTCCATCATGACACATCTTCTACAGCAGCTGGCAGGAGAGAGGAGAGGGAAGACAGCAGCTCTGTGGGGGGGACACTGGGAACAGCAGAATACAGGTGAACTGGATGGAGGAAAATGAAGGAGATTGGGTCCTCTAAATGCTACCCCCACCATCCCTCCTATTCAGGTGTACAAGGGAGGCACACGGGCCCCCTGGACCATGGGGCCCGGTTGCAATTGTAACCCCTGCAACCCCTATCATTACGCCCCTAGCACCTTGTCAGAAGATTCCAAAGATGTGCTGGATTCCTCTAGTGAAGCAAAAGTTGATTAGTCTTCTGCTGATGAAATATCAATAAAGCACACAAATACCTACCGCCCTCCACTAAAGACGATGAACTCCTAAAACCCGAACTTGCTAAATTAGAAATGTGCAAGGAGGATAAGCAGCTATCAGTCTATAATAAAATGTACAGGGGATAACAGGAAAAGAAGGCCCACTCTTTCCATATTTATGAAGAACTAAAAGAATATATTAAAAGTAAATGGAAGGAACCTGAAAAAAATTTGGAGTGGCTTGCAGCCCTGTCCAAACCAACAAAGTACACTGACATTTTGAGGCTTAATCCTTCCGAGGGAAAAGGGAGTAGTCTTTGTCCCATACATGGATGATCTTATTTTCCCAAACAAAATCTCTACTAGTAACATTTGACGGAGGGTCTCTGTCATCTAAAAATGGGGTGCATTATAAACACTTTTGAGTATGGTAAGCTGGGTCACTGATGATTTCTTGTTTCTTAGGGACTGCAGTGACAAGTTTTCTCTGCCTTCACATTTATCTCGGGGTGTCCCCACTCCACCTGTAGGTGGGATGCAGCTTGTGCAGTGGCAATAATTCACACAGTCAGGTGCAAGGTAAAACTTGTATTGAAGTAATTAGATTAGATTAGATTAGATTAGATTCAACTTTATTGTCATTACACATGTACAAGTACAAGGCAGCGAAATGCAGTTTGGGTCTAACCAGAGTGCAATAACAGCAAATGCAGGATATACAGTGTTACATGATTTACATAAGTTAAATATAATTTACAGATGTATATGTACTATGAATATACAGATAAATATATGTATACTATGAATATAATATACAGATGAATATATATGTACTATCAATATAATATACAGATGGATATATATGTACTATGAACAATAATATACAGATGAGTATATATGTACTATAAACATGATATACAGATGAACAATAATATACAGATGAGTATATATGTACTATGAACATGATTTACAGATGAACAATAATATACAGATGAGTATATATGTACTATGAACATGATTTACAGATGCCTTTTTAGACAATCCGTTAGCAAAATAATGAAGTGTGAGGTGTGGGGGGAAATGTGGTAGTGTATCAATGAGGGGCAGAGTTCAGTAAAGAGACAGCTCTAGGAAAAAAGCTGTTCTTTAGTCGGCTGGTCCTGGTCCGGAGGCACCTGAAACGCCTGCCGGAGGTTATGGGCGGGATGAGAGGAATCCTTAAGAATGCTGCGAGCTCGACGCAGACAGCGTTTCTTTTGGATGTCCACCATGGCTGGGAGTGAAGTCCCTATGATGCGCTGGGCAGTTTTCACCATCCACTGCAGTGCCTTGCGCTCTGCAACAGAGCAGCTCCCATACCAGACTGTGACACAGCTGGTCAGAATGCTTTCTATTGCGCAGCGGTAGAAGTTCATCAGGATATCCAAGGAGAGCTGATTTTTCTTTAGTGTCCTCAGGAAAAAGAGGCGCTGGTGAGCCTTCTTGACCAGGCTGGAGGTGTTGGTAGTCCAGGACAGGTCTGCCGAGATGTGGATCCCCAGGAACTTAAAACTGGAGACGTGCTCAACAGCCATCCCATTGATGTAAATGGTGTCGTGTGGGCCTCTTGACTCTTTCCTGAAGTCCACAATGAGCTCCTTTGTCTTGGAGGTGTTAAGGAGCAGGTTATTGTTGTTGCACCATGTGGCTAGGTGCTGGATCTCCTCCCTGTAGGCAGTCTCATCATTGTTGGTGATGAGACCAATCACGGTAGTGTCATCTGCAAACTTGATGATGGAGTTAGATCCATTCACAGGCCTGCAGTCGGAGGTGAAGAGGGAGTAGAGGAAGGGGCTCAGCACACAGCCCTGTGGTACGCCAGTGTTAAGTGTGATGGTATTGGAGCAGATAAAGCCAGCTCGAACCTGCTGGGGTCTGTTGGTCAGAAAGGCCAAGATCCAGTTGCAGGTGGAGGTGTTAATGCCCTGATCTACAAATTTGGCTATTAACTTGGATGGGATGATGGTACTAAATGCTGAGTTGAAGTCAACAAACAACATACGTGCGTAAGTGTTCTTATTGTCCAAGCAACAGCAACAGTTCACAACAGCTGGCAGGTTACCCAGTCGGGTGCACTCACAGTTTCCAACAGCATGAAGAAGCACACTTTGGCTGGACTAACACCATCTGTAGAGAGGGAGCAGAACATGGCCTGGCTGTCTAGCGCCCAATCGAGGAAGTGTCCAGAAGAGGTGCAACCCTAGTCTCTTCCTTCTCATCAGGAACCTTTCGTTAGCGCTAGTACAATCCCTCACAGGCGGGGTACCTGTCCCTACTCTACCAACTTGTAAAAAGCACTCCAAACCTGGGAGCCAGAAAATAAATAAAGGCTCTGCCTGACCCAAGATGGTCATCAGGGGGTGGCAGCATCCAGTTGGATCACTTCCCCCAGTGACCCAGGAAATCATAGAGGAGCCATGTTCCGCCTGACTTCCTCCCCAACTACAGTGCCACTTGCAGTAAAGAAAGCAGACTGCACCTACTTACACACCTGTTTTATTTGGCATAATTAAAATAAAATAAAATTCAATCCGAGAATATTTTACTTTCTCTTTACTAAAGATTTCTGTGGAGAGGAACAGCTGTAAGTTTCAATTAATATTTTCAGGCCTGGTGAGAACAGGGCTAATAATGCCGGTTAAAGAAAGAGAGAGAGAGAATTACATTGTAACAGCTCAGAGTCTTAAAAAATAAGTAGAGAGAGTGAGACTCTACCGATTGGCCATAGTATGTGTAAAGAAGCCAGAAATCTAAAGAGGAACAACAGAGTCTAGACTAGATATAAAAAATATGATGCCAGACATTACAACATCAGGACTTACATAAAAAAGCTATAAAAGGCACAACAAATTACTACGATATATTTATACATTTTATAGCATCGTCATGTAACCTTAGCTGCATTTAAAACACACTTTATTATTTTTTAATAAATTCACAGTGGCATTTATTGCTGTTTTCCTTATATCTGCCTGTCTTCTTTAAAGCTTGAACTGGCTTCCATATCATTATGGATCGCACAGTAAGTCACTGATGAACTCCATGCATTGTGAAGGATATAGGCAGAAACCAAATATTATTCACTTTGTTCATAATCAGTCATACACTAATGAGCAGATACTTTAATATGGTGCCTAAATACCATTTAATTTAAAATGGGAAATAATTGACTTATTTCCGTGCTTGAGGAGGATTAAATTATGACCGCTGCTTCAAAGTCTGCAGAATATTTATATTTAAGCAAGGACAATACACAGACACCTTGATCTGGTTTGATGTACATCCACATTGTATTTGTCTGCAGAGCACATTGATCAGCAGCCTGCACAGGTCCTTCCTAAAGCAAACAAGCTGCTAATTTCAACCGCATCACAGGGACGGCTCAGGCTTCTCCCATCCGTTTAAACTGCCTTTTTCTCTTTTGAGAGTAGAAAAAGTGCCTGCGTCTGACACCACTGCCTGGATGGCATTGAAATCAAAGAATGTGAAGAAGCTAATTATATTGAATTGCAGGCTTTGAGTAAAATGTTAAATGGAAGCTAAAATGATTATTCATGATAGAATGTGGGCTTTTATGTGACAATGAATGAGATGGACAAAAAGGGTTTACAAGGATGAGCTACAGAATGATTCTTCTTACTGAGACTTCACAAGACAATGTTATAGTATTATTGTTTAAATGAGAAGTAAGTGAAAAAATTTAGATTTTTTGTCCATGTAAAATACATATAGACTTTTCTTTAGACAGCCCACCACTTAGTGTTTTTGTACAATTTAGTTAAAAGAATTTATAGATCTAGAACATATATGTATTTCTTAACCACTTCAATACTATGCATTTAGAACACTTTACTACCAGACCAATTTTCAGTTTTCAGTGCTGTTGCGCTTTGAATGACAATTGCACGGTCGTGCGATGCTGCACCCAAACAGATTTTTTATCATTTTGTTCCCACAAATAGAGCTTTCTTTTGGTGGTATTTGATCACCCCTGCGGTTTTTATTTTTTGCGCTACAAATAAAAAAAGACTGAAAATTTTGAAAAAAAAAAATTCTCTATTTTTGTCACAAAACTTTGTAAATA
>BLSH010051266.1:785493-807870 GCA_018402905.1 Glandirana rugosa
CAAATATACATGAGCCCAGACGTCTGGACTCCTCACCTCTCGACTGGACGACGAGAAGGACTGTCCCTCCCAAACACGACTACTAAATAGTCGTGTCGGGAGGGAGCCTAGCGGTGGGATCTGGTGGTCCCTCGGACGGGTCCCTGGTGGTCCCTACACGGGTGGGTCCTGGTGGTCCCTGGTGGTCCCTCAGCTACACCTGGTGGTCCCTCTGGGGGGATCTGGTGGTCCATTCTCTGTATCACGGGTTACACCTACCGGGGTGGGCACATCCCTGGTGGTCCCTGGGCAGGCTCCCTGGTGGTCTAGGGTGGCGATCCGAGGGAGGGCTGTGCTGATAAATCATCAGCACAAACCCTCCCTGTCAGGAAGAGCAGCAGGTCAGCTCTCCACTCCTCAGGTCTGCAGACCCGAGTACATATAAACGACTTTCCTGTGTTACACTGTGACCAGCCGTGATTGGTCACGGCTGATCACATGGTAAAGTGCTTCGGATGGAAGCACTTTACCGAGATCGATATTGCGGGGGGTCAGACTGACCTCCCACTCCACCGATCGACGCGATGCGCGCCCCCCCCCCCCGGGCGCGCAGCGGCTTGTTATCCTGAGGATGTCATATGACGTCCAGTCAGGATAACTAAGACACTTCCCGGCCGTCATTTTGCATACGGCGGTCAGGAAGTGGTTAATCAATAGGAGAGCCTAGCACCAATCGACCCCCAATAATAGACCAAGAAATACCACGAACGCACCAATGGGTGGGATCTTGGCCAATTTTTGGTTTTATAACTGTGACATAGAGTCCATAGAGTTTACAGTCTGGCTTCTGTCTGATGTCTGGGCAGGTGGACCTAAAAGGATAACTAAACCCAAGAACAAAAATGAAATATTGTTGCAGCGTATAGATGTGGTGGCTACATTTCTTTCTTTCTTTCTTTTTTACTCTAAGAACAGTTTCAGCAAATACAGAAAGTACCTGTTGATCTTGCCAGAAATACAGCACCTTTGTCACTTCCTGTGAACTGCACAAAAGAATATCTTCCTCCCTTGCTATCTGCTGTAAACTACCAATTGCCCTGCCATTCACGTGATGCTAATGAAGAAATCTGGAAATGTTTGCTGTCCATATCAGGAAAGCAGCATAGTGTGAGAACCATGGCTCCCTCCATTCATACAGTGGAGAAATAACAAAGCCAACCAGGGACAGGCAAGTGTTAGTTGCAGGATTACCAGGTGAAAATAAAGCAAAAAAATGAAACAAAGGTAGCCACCACACCAAACATTAGTAATCTACTAAATACTTTTTTGGTTTTGGGTTTAAATACACTTGACCGCGCACAGGTATGGTCACTGTAGAACTTCTGGAGATTCAGCAACATTCCAGACTGTTTACCAGCCAATAGTGCTGACAATCATTTTCGCTCTATAAAAGGGCACATTTTTCTTTTACATAAGGCGCATTGAACTTAAGGACACTTTAATTTGATGCTGTTTATTATGCATTCATGATTTCACTTTCACTTGCTTAAACAAGCAACTTGAGAAGGAGATCATTCGCCTTTATTAAAGTAATACTGCTTTTTGGCAGTTCCACAAGAACAGTAATATTTTAAAGCCTGAAGGCTTCACAGCTGGTTTGTCTTACTTACAATGCCGGCGCCTGCACCCAAAGCCAATTGACGAATCAGCTTGGGGTGCCGACACCGCAGGATCCTTGGACAAGTAAGTGTCCTCATGTTAAAATTCAGCAGCTACAGTATTTGTAGCTGCTGACTTAAATTTTTTTTTTCCAGACTGGAGCTCCTCTTTAAGTCTAGCGGTGTATCAATAAAATGTAATACTTACCTTATGCTGCGCTACAGCAGGGCATCCTCCAGTGGTGCAACCAGGCCTCCTCTCTAAGGCACTTCCATCACGGTTGGACTCCTGCCTCTTACAGCTAACCCTGCACTGTAGGTGATAATGACCTGAGACCAATCTTTGGAGGAAAGAAGCCATTTTGTGAGCCTATATAATCACAAGTGGTAATTCAGCGCTGATCAGACAAATAAATTTGTAATTGAGAAGGCAGCTTAACACTACAGACAAAATTCATAAAGTCCTAATTAATATCAGTAATTAGCAATGTGAAGCGCCTTTAAGATAAAAACACAATATATTTCAAAGCAGATAATCGTAATTATCATGCAAAATAGTCCATATATTATGAAAAAGAGAGACAGACAGACGCTGTGCTGTAAGGTGAGTATCTGTTATTCCATGCCTGTAGTGACAGTGTGGTCCACCACCAGTATCAGATGGCCCCTCACCTTGTCGATTCGACCTCACAGAGGTCACAAAACCATTATGAATAAATCTTTATAAGAATAGGGGATATAGAGAGAGCATTAGATTTGTTTTCCTTTTTATTGTAAGCGGCCATCCATTTGAAAGTGAGCGGTTTGGACATCAGAAGAATATGTACATATGACAGGCTTTGTGACCTCTATGAGGTCGGAGTGTTGAGGTGAGAGGCCAGCATGATTGGTGGTGGACTGCACTGTCACTTCAAGTATGGATTTTGTGAGCTTGCCAGAGTTGGGGGGGGGTAGGTAATATTGCCTGTTTCTGTGACCCCTACACTTATGGAACATTTGACCCTCGCCGTGCTGGGGGTGCAACCATAGCAAGGGTAAATTTTGTCTACTTCCCAGACTTGGAATTGAAAAATACCTTAGTGGGCAGTAGTAATAATATAAATCTGAATTCCAGGAAGAAAATACACAAACACAACAATTTGGTACGCGCTTCCTTTCGTTCCTTGCACAGAGGAACTCAAGGTTGGAGAGAAAGGGGCAGCAGAGTGGCAGAGGAAGGGCCAACTTGATGTACTGCATGCAAATATGCTGGCAGAAGAAGAGAGATGATCTGCTGTTCCTTCACTTTCCTATTACAAGTGAGGGGCAGAAGGTAACCATAAATGCAGTCGAGGAAAGTCAGGTTACCAGCATTGCTGTGATGTCTTTCACAGTTGTGGAATTATCAGGGCTGGCTGGATAGAGATACAAATCCGTTGGCCTTTGAATTAAGCTGTTGTCTGAAGTTCCGCTTTCCAGTCTTGGAAAATTTCCCTTATAAAGACATATTCTGTGCCTAGTCAGCTGTTTATATATAAGGCAGTTATCTTACAGTAAAAAATGTTGTCCAATTTTAATTGTATTTCTGTATTTGACTCTTGGTTCCATTTTATGTCAATGTATGAATACATTATTTGTCTCATTAATTTGTTCATTTAATTCTTGAATTTTCTCATAAAAAATAACAATAAAAAATAAAATTAAAAAAATGTGCAGTGCCATCTCCTCTCTATTTATGTCATCTCTTTTTTTTTTTATTTACAGAAAAATCTATGAAGAGCAGTAAGTATTATTTCTTTCTTTTTTTGTTATTATGGAGTATATATGGTGTCTCAGACAGCAATGTTAGGAAGCACTTATTAACAGGTCAGTTTACTAGAGCTGATAGTGTTTGGTAGATGCTGAAGGAAAACACTGGTTTCTATGTACTTGGGGACCTGGGCGATGAGCTCTCTGTGTTGTTGTTCCATCTTGGAGTCTCAATCTACTGTCTGTAATAAGTGGAGTAAAGCTGGCCATACACTAGTAGAATTTCATTTTCTGAACCTCCGTTCAATTTTAAGATCTTAAGTGGGGTCAAATCATTTTCAACCAGCAGGGTGAAAAGTTTTCACAGCAGTGAATGTGGTTTTCATTAGGGAAATTTCATTTATTCCAAAATCAAATGTTGAAAGCAAGCAAAATTTTGAAGTACTTTCAAATGACGTTCGTCAAGTCTCTGATGGCATTATGGAATATACTGACAAGATATTTCAAACGAGCATTCGTAAAAAAAAAATCTACCAGTGTAATACCAGCTTTACTCTTATTGCATTCTCCACAAATATAGGGTGAATAAAAGAGAGATCCACAGGGAGAATGAGACCACCTTGTAAGTAGGCATCTTCACAGCAATGGAAACTGAAGCCCTGTAATTCAACCTTCCAGTATCTACTAAAAACGAAAATGTTCTGTTACAGAGGATGATCTGTTAACCGCTTGCTGACCACCCTACAGCACTTTTACTGCTACAGGGCAGCAGCTGTCCACAGGATCACGTATATATATATATGTGATCCTGCACTTTTGCCTGCAGGGGGCGCACATGCTGCCAGTGAGCGACTTCTGTGATCATTCATAGCAGAAGTTGATCTGCGGGTGCACTCGACGTCTGGCATTCGCCGATCGTTGGTAAAACACAGAGAACTGAGATATGCCTATGTAAACAAGGCATATCTCAGTTCTGACATGGGGGAAGGGATCAATCCTGTGTCTCTGCAAAGCAGGGACAAGAATCAATCTCTTCCCCTAGTGAAAGCAGCGCACTGCGTACACGGAAACACTGGCTAGGCAACCCTTTGATCGCCCTAGATGTTTAACCCCTTCCCAGCCAGTGTCATTAGTATAGTGACAGTGCATATTTTTAGCACTGATCACTGTATTAGTGTCACTGGTTCCCACAAACTGTCAAAAGTGTCAGTTAGTGGTCATTAGTATAGTGACTGTGCATATTTTTAGCACTGATCACTGTATTAGTGTCACTAGTTCCCACAAAGTGTCAAAAGTGTCAGTTAGTGGTCATTAGTATAGTGACAGTGCATATTTTTAGCACTGATCACTGTATTAGTGTCACTGGCTCCCACAAAGTTTCAAAAGTGTCAGTTAGTGTGCGATTGTCTGCCGCAATATCGCAGTCCAGCTATAAGTTGCTGATCGCCACCATTACCAGTATAAATAGATAAATCAATAAAAACTCCATAAATATATCCAATAATTTGTAGATGCTATAACGTTTGCTTAAACCAATCAATATACGCTTATTGGGATTTTTTTTTACCAAAAACATGTAGCAAAATACACATGGGCCTAAATTTTTGAAGAAATTCGATTTTTTTTTTTTTACTTTTTTTTACTGGATATGTTTTATAGCAGAAAGTAAAAAATATTGTTTTATTTTTTTTTAAATAGTTTTTTGTTTTTGTTTATAGTGCAAAAAATAAAAAAACACACTTGTGATCAAATACCACCAAAAGAAAGCTCTATTTGTGGGACACAAATGACAGTACAGTGTCACACGACCGTGCAACTGTCAGTTAAAGTAACAGTGCTGGACAGCAAAAAATGGCCTGGTTTTGAAGGGGGGGGGGGGGTCAAGAGGTAAACGTGTATATTCAGGAAAAGCTTACACTTTAATGGGTCTAGTTATAAAACATTCAGTGCACAAATGGCAGAAGCATTTGTGCCAGTTGAATTAAAGAGGAAGTAAACCTGATGGGTTTTACTTCCTTTTTATTAACCTGCAATGTAAAAGCAGTAGTATGCATCACATATTAGCCCATTATGTGGCACTTACCTGCATTGGAAGCCTGTGATGTCCCGAGATGTCCCTGCCCCAGGCCGCGTCCATCTTCAGCGCCTCGTCCTTCCGGGGCTGTGGACTCCGGCTCTGTGACTGGCCGGAGTCACGTGACGTCACTCCCACGCATACACGCAGGAGCCACCAATTGCGGCACAATCTCATTGAAGATTCACTGCACATAAGCCCGATGACGTCGGCACATCATAGTACGCTGTATATCTTCTAAAGCATGCAGGTTTAGGAGATATGCACAGAACCTACAGGTAAGTCTTTTTATAGGCTTACCTGTAGATTAAAGTGGTTGCTCAGGGTTGACAACCACTTTGTCCCATATTTTTTTGTAAGAGGTGACTACCTGCGTTTGTCATCTCCATCTGGTGGCCAAATTGCGGCATAATTTTCTGAAATACTTCAATGATGAAACAATACCACATTTTGGCCACTAGATGGAGCTGCCAATACAGGTATTACTCTCTTAGAAAAACTATGGGACATTTTATTCAACTTGCAGGAATGCTTCTGCTGCATCTGACATTCGTCCAACAAATGTTTTATAAATGGTCCCTATGTAATAAATTAAAATCTCTAAACACAGTGTACATCATGTAGAAGACTTCATATTATGGCTGGATGGTGCTAATAATTACATTGATATATGTAAGGGACAGCACTGATTACACTGACGAGTGGAGATTAAAACACCCATTGTTGAGTGTATTTTGAAAGGCTAAATATTTGCTTGGAGTTTGCAGTTGAAGTGACTTCATTTGAAATTGGAGTTTGCCTTTACTGCTTACTACATTATTTCTTTGCTATTTTCCTTTGACTGGTAGCAGAGGTTAGTGCATTGGGTTGGTTTACATTCATTTATTTATCTTTAGGTGAGTTAAAGGTGTTTTGCTGTTCGTGTTTGCCATATTTGAAAGCAATATTGTTGTTTGCTTACCCTTTGTAAGTTTTCATCCAGCGCACAGAGCTTGCTTTCACTGAACAGGCAGCATCTGGAGACACCAAGTGGCAGTAACCGATATAATAACTTGGAAGATTAAGCTAATAAACACTTCCAAATTATTTGCAATACGGCTCATATGTTGATTTTTTTTCTATTGCTATGCTAGAAGTCTGGCTGTGATGTTGGTCCTCATGTCCTGGTGTTTTAACAGTATACAGATAAGGAAGGATATTTCAGCCTTTTCTGGGCTGTATACCTGTTCCAGAGGAAGTACTGAATCCAGAGGGTCAAATAACAACCAGAAAGCTAGCATTTTCAGAAGGTGTCCAGCAATGGCAGATCCCCATATTTTTCTTGTGTCTGGCCACTTTACAAACAAATTTCTGGGGCTCTGTTAGAGAGATTAGCCATCACTTCCTGTCCTGCTGACAATGTTATACCAAACAGGAAGTGCAAAAAACTCTTCAACAGCAACACAGAAATAAAAATGTGGTGAGAGGCAGGGCGGTGATGTCACATTCACCACCTTGTCCAATCAGATAACACTTGGCATTCAATCAGAATATGCACCCCTGTTAAGCAGCTGACCCCCTTGTGTTTTCACAATGCAGCAGGCCAGCCACTGGGCAGTGAACCCGGAAGAAAGTGGAGATCACTGGAGTAGCAGTGTCTACTTCCATGTTTTCAACATTCCAGGGACATCGGCCAGGTATGCTATTCAGGGGTGTATTTACCGTGAGGCAAACAAGGCGTTTGCCTTGGGCAGCATTTTTCAGGGGTCAGTGCCACCCCCAGGCAGAAGGACAGAGAAAGTTCTTTAACCACTTCCTGTCCTTTCGGTTGTTGTATCAGCATGATGCTGCAACTGCAGGCATCACCCCGGAATCTTTTGTAAAGATGGCAGTTGGCTCTTTTGTAATAGCAATCGGAGCGGCTTACTAGCCCCCTCCCACCGCCGTCTGCAGCTTTCTCAGGCTCTCCCGTCCCACTGGGAGACCCAAGTGGCCAGCTGGTGCATCCACCAGCTAGCCAGACAGCCAAAGCTAGGATCGGCTTTTCGTAACAGTAAACCAGAAGCGATGACATGACATCACTTCCGGTTTACTCGGAAACCATCGGCGTCAGTTTTTAAAAATCGAAAGCATTCAAAAACACAGATCTTGGAGGAAGTTGCAGCTGTTCATTGTGAAGGGCTGCAGATTCTAAATCAGACCCCAAGACAAAAACAGTATACCGCGGCTGGGGTGGAACAAATTTAGATGGGGGGGGCGCCCCGATTTTAGTCTTGCCTAGGGCAGCACAAAACCAAAATACACCACTGATGGCAGTGGCAGCTGGTGCTCACTATTTTTGGGGGGACGGCACAGCCAACACCCCCCCCCCAGACACAGGAGGCAGCGATCACCCGCCACCACAAACCCCTGTCCCCACAGGAGACAGGCAGTGGTGGCGATCACCTCCCACGGAAGTCAAATAGCGGCGATGAATCCAGGGGTTGCCTTACCTTGTGGAGGCATCGAGGCAGGGAGAAGAGCCGGCCACTCAGACATTCTCCTTCCGGCCGAATCAGAATCAGAAGTGTGTCCTGAGACATGATTGACCAGGGAGTCCTACGATTCCCTGGCCAATAGGGGCTATCTGATTGGCTGGGAGGAGAATGTGGCAGAATAGCAAGGATTCATTCGCTAGTGTCATACTGTGCCCTGAGCCCACCCTGTTCTGAAGCTTATTAGAGCCTCTGGCTTTAATCACCTGCTTCAAAAAAATACACCCCCGCCATTGGAATCCATGTATCTGGCTAGCCCATGACATTGTGCTGCCTGGGTCCAAGAATGAAATGCTGCCCCCCCCCCCTTAAAAAAAATCATACCCACCAGAAGTCCCCCACATCCATTATTTTATATCATGACAATTAAAACTAAAATTAAATTTATCAGGAAGTCAGATTTACATGCAACAACACCTTGTCTATATGCAAAATTATATGACGTACTATTATGTTCAATTCCAAGGGGTGGGTTAGGGTACTATATAGACAGGCTAGGGTAGTATATAGACAGGCTAGGGTAGTATATATAGACAGGCTAGGGTAGTACAGGGGCAGGCTAAGGTAGTATATGGACAGGCTAGGGCAGTATATAGACAGACTAGGGTATTATATAGACAGGCTAGGGTAGTATATAGACAGACTAGGGTAGTATAGGGGCAGGTTAGAGTAGTAGAGGGGCAAGCTGGGGTAGTAGAGGGGCAGGCTGGGGCAGTATATAGACAGGCTAGGGTAGTATATAGACAGGCTAGGGTAGTATAGGAGCAGGCTGGGGTAGTATAGGGGCAGGCTGGGGTAGTATAGGAGCAGGCTGGGGTAGTATAGGGGCAGGCTGGGGTAGTATAGGGGCAGGCTAAAGTACTATATAGACAGGCTAGGGCAGTATAGGGATGGGCTAGGGTAGTATAGGGGCAGGCGGAGCAGCCCAGGGGGCAATTGTCATCATGACACACAAAACTGCTAGCAAAAAAATCTTGGTCGTAAATTTGCTGGGTAAAAAGAAGAGGAGAAGTGGTCGTGGTTCAATTTGCTGCCCCTCTCAAAGTGCTGCCTAGGTCCAATGGACCCACTGGGAACTGTGGTGGGGCTGGCCCTGCCTGTATGTAGATCAGGGGACCGGATGCATGGATAGGGGAGCGGTGCCCCTTATGGAACGGCTGCCACTGACTGATGGTATATACACTGGTCCAAGCTACAACAGTGTAACTATGTATAAAATATTCATACCTGGAGTTCTTCTGTAAATATACCATTAAAGCATTTTGTTATCTGTTTCACAAGTCATGGGGATGAGGAGAGGGGTAGGTGTTCAGTAGACCTAACTAACTTCCTGTCTTAGGATGGCAAGGCCACTTCTCCATAATACAGTACATAGACTATTGTGTCACCCTAGGACGGAAAGTGTGTTACTAGCAAAGAGAGATAAAAAAATGATTTGAAAAAAGAATCAAAATGTAGCCACCACTTAAAGACTGGTAAGCTGCAATAAATGACGCTTCTCTTGCTGGGTTTGGACACACTTTAACATGCCTCCCAGCTATTGAAACAAAATTCACGATGGGGTATACTTATTTATACATCTCCATTACATTTATACAATGTCTGTTTTTTATGTAGCTCTTTACACTATGGAATACATAGAACCATTTGTCTAAGGTATCTATACATTTTACCATTTTAGACTATTTAAAAGTCTGTTGTTGACATTTTTCTATAGCCCTTTATCATGAACAGATGTTCAGCAATGCAGACACTAAAAAATAATAGATGTGTCTCTTGTTTTGGTGTCTAACATTTTTATTTTAAACCAAGCTCTGTGTAGTGTGTGTAAGCCATATCTCCATTCTGGCCAATTAGGGGTAAAGCGAATCTACTGGACATGGGGTCCCTGATGATTAAACCTATCCAGCGAGTGATGAAATATCCCTTGTTGCTATGTGAGCTGCTGAACTCCACTCCCCAGTGTCATCCAGACTTCAAGACACTACAGGATGCATTTACAGCTATCAAAGACGTTAATGGCAACATAAATGAGCTGAAGAGAAGGAAAGATTTAGGTACAGTAAAACATCCCACACTGGCATAAACAATATGCTGAAACTGTCTCATTAGACAAAATACATTCGAATAAAATGTATCATTGCAATACAGCTATAACCCATTGACCTTGTAGTTTTTTTTCATGCATTATCTATATTTAAAACAAGGGGCAGACAATGAAATAAGAAACTTTATAAGACTATTATCTTTACCTCTAGATGTTTTTAAAGTATCTGTTATACCTGTTGAGAAATATGGTTGGTATTGACAGACTATAGATTGGTGAAATATAATGTATGCAATGTATTTCATAGTCAATTGTGGATGGAAGTAGACAGTTGTAGACAGACCTCAAAAGAAACATTTGAACATTTCCAGTTGGACCCAAGGATACTTTAACCCAGGGGTGCCCAACCTTTTGAAAAGCGAGGGCCACTTAAGTGATGTGGTAACTGGTCGCAGGCCACAATGAGTGTAGCGGACAGATGACAAGTATGCAGAGCGGACATGGACACAGCCCACTCTACTCTATGGGTCTTCCGATCCGATCACCCAGATGGAAGGGGACGGATGTCCTTCTGTTTTTTCTAGCGGATTGGATGTAAATGGAGGGTCCGATTGGGTTGGACCGATTGTGTGAAAGGGGCCTAAGGCTGCTTTCACACTGATGTGCTACAGTTTACCCACTCCGCAGTGCACCTGTGGCTTTCCCGGGGGGTTAGCTGCACTTCGCCATAGACTTCTATTATGTCCTGCAAGTGTGGTGCACTTTCTGAAAGCGCACCAACCCCGCAGGTAATAACAGAAGTCTATGGCTCAGTGCAGGTAACATGCAGGTGCACTGTGCTGCACCTGCAAATCAGTTTGAAAGCAGCCTAGTAACCACTGCAGAACAGATATGCCCATATATATAGATATATGATTTTAGTAATAAACTTACCTTTAATAACAGTCTTCCATTCCAGTATCGCCAGCTGTTGTTGTCTTGTCCCAGGCAGAGTGCATTTGGTATCACTCCACCTGTGACAAGGGGTGGCATTATACAGGAAGCATCGGCTTATGTGGCTCTGCTCTGCAGCTGCTTGCTTCCTCTACCGACAATCTCATTCACAACCCTTATGCTCTGGGATGACGGGTTGGCAACCCATGATCTGGGCTTGCCAACCATCCATTTCAGATCATGACGTTGTGTCCCACATCAGAGCACTCCGTGGGCCACATGTGGCACCCCTGCTTTAACCTGTCCATGTAGACATAATGGAACAAAATAGATAAAACTTATTTTTAAATCTATTTAAAGTGGAACTTTAGTCAGAAAATTAGGTTCTGCTATATCACTTCATACTAGCCCCTTTTTCAGGTTTAGCTATGTAAAACCTAAAAAATAATTGTCTATACTGTTTAAATGTGACTGCTGTCCAGAGGTTTGGTTGTGGAAGTGTCTCTTACATTGATGTTCTTGAGTGCTGAATAAGGAAATAGTGGAGGCACACCGGCGGGAATGCACCGCTCTAGTGGTGCCGATACTAGGCATTTTCGCAAGTATTGGTACGCGCAAAAATGCTCTGATACCGGAAACCAATACCGGAAGTAACGTCAGCTGGGGGCGGGAGTTTATACCAAGAGAGGGGAATCTGTAGTTAGTTGAGGGGGGTCCATACCGAGGAAGGGAGGTCTGTACTGAGGGGGGACTATAGTTGATGGAGGGGACTATAGTGTGTGCTGTGTGGGGACCAGGAGCTCTGTATGTGTTCAGGCTGTGTACAATGCATGAATGGGAGACAGAGCTCTGTCTAGTGCACTGCCAGCAGTGACCCCTGCACTGTGCTCTCTTACCCCCTTACTGTGCCCTCCTAAATGGCTGTACTGTCCCCTACTAACTCCCTGTACTGTGCCCTCCAAAACCCCTATACTTTGCACTTCTAACCCCTTGTGCTGTGCCCTCCCTGTGTTGTGTCCCCCTGCCCACCTTATGTTGCCACCTCCTTCCCCCACCAGCTGTCACCTCTGTCCCCATGTCTCCCGATGACCCTCCCATTCCCATCCTCTTCCCCCAGTGATCACAGCCTTTTCCATCTCAACTCTCCCACCCCACAATCTCTATTTAACCCCACCCTCAACTACCCTGCCCCCACTTACACCTCTACTCCCCCCCTTCAACCCTGCCCTCACCCAACTCCCTAACACCCCCCCCCCCACCTACCTATTAGTATCGACGACTACCAAAGGTAAAGTATTGGTACTCGTACTCAGGTGGCAAAAAAAGTGGTATTGGTGCATCTCTACACCGTTCATGTGATAATTTCAGTATTAAGTAAAGCCTTAATTTCAACCTCCTATAAAAATACATAAAAAAACAGGTGTGACTAATTTTCACATGCAGTAGAAAGCAATGCTTAAACTTAACAAAACGCATCTAATCCCAGAACTGTGGTTATTAGAAAGACAGAATTAGAACAGTTCATTAGAAAGCAGTGGAATCACTGAAAGAGAGAGGGGTGTCACTCATAGAAATTACACATAATGTAATAACGTCTCATTGCAATTCAAAGTTGTGTTGTTAAAGCGGTAGTAAACCCATGCATTTAACAGGTTAAAAACCAGTCACATTTCCGACATGTGCCAGAAATGTAACACTCCCATTGGCTGTGCTCTAAACCAAACTGTCAAACCATCCAATAGCTGGTGTCATAGCTGATCACATGTGCAGCATCATGGCAGTTGTAGATTAAACAGAGGCCAAGATGGCAGCTTCCTTGGCTGAAAATGATAGGAGGGTTTACTACCACTTTAAGAAGCTGCATAAAAAAACCTCCTATGTGTAAACCACTGACATTTACCCCCAAATACCATTAATTACTGATGTATAGTATACCAATGGTCACCCTTAACCAGTGGCTCAGAGGCACATAAGGGTATCGATTAAGTTTGTTAGCAGATGCTGAATAAAACACCTAAATACAATATTGGTGTAAAGTATATCAATGGTCACTTGCAGCCAGTAGCCACCAAGAAGGGCTGACAAATGTACACTTTTTTATTACAGTTAACATAATTTCTCATCCAGATATCACTGAGAGTGTGTTTTATAACTTATTATATTTTTTATACTTCTAATATCATTTGCCGTAGCTGAATGTATTTAACAAGCTGTAAAATGTGGGAGATCATTGTTTTGTAATATTTTTCAAGGATAGTTCTTTATAACTTATTCTCTAGAGTTAGGATACACATCATAGTTTCACAAAAGATATATTTTTAATTCCTGGTTCTCTAGCTCCCTCTCAAAGTTTGCAGCCCTTAACTGGTCCCTCAGCTGACGGTCTTTGATTACCAATTGATTAATCATCATCTGTGTTTCCTGGGTCATATTTTTTGACAGGGATGTCAATATAACATTACAGAAAGGGTTTGCCCTTTAACATCAGTCTGGTAATATTTGATGCCTTTTGATATTTGATATACTTCCAGTGCTGAAGTACAGGAGGGTAGATGAAGAGGAATCACTGAAAGACAAACTTTCCAAACTCAGTATTCACTCAATTACCAAGAAATCCAAGAGAGTGACCAGCCACTTGAAGATCCTGACTGGAGGGGAACAGGTAAGCTGAGCTATCTGGGAGATTCTGTGTATTATGTTTGACACAAGATGAACTAGTGAACTATAAAATACCAAATTTCTTAATTTTAGACTGTCTTGCATTGACTGTGAATAGTAGATGTGTGCATGGCCTTCACATGCCCACATGCTTCCTACATATTAAGATCTGAGATGGGCAATGCTTTCAGTACACATCTCTGAGTGGCCCAGTAGGTAAAATACAGAGCGCCAATTTGGTGATGTTGCATCATGGACAGTTTTAAAGGAGGGACATTTTTAAATTAATGGAAAATACCTTTAAATCCTGGGTTTCATCCATGACTGATGTAATGCTGATTTTGGCTGCCAAGACCATACCATACTTCCCGCCTTACCCACCTTATATAAAACCCGACCACATTAGAATGGATTTTAAACGGCGATAGCAGCCTTTTATTAACAAAACACAATTCAACAAATACATCTTTTATTACATTCCATGAAAGATAAACTTTACCCCTTAATGTATAATACTGACTTTCTTAAATCCAGGTATTTGGAGGCAAGCATGGTCTACCGAATCGGCTGTATCAAGCACCATGTTCCATACCACGGCCCCCAGCCACAATTACAGCGACAATTAGTTACCACATTACCATCCGATACAGCCCCAATACCGATATTGACGTCACATCTACGGGAAGGTACCCATACCAAAGATGGGCCCAACCCATCATTCTCCACAGACAATTTTGACCATGCACACCTTCAAAAGCCTGAGACCCCTGCCCACTGCTATGACTCCGCTATACCCACACGCTAATAGCGTGCACAATTGAACATAACCATTCACCAAACGGCAACAGGGAAAGAAACAAAGAAGGGAAACACCATTCAACAGTAAAAATTAGGGGAGGGAGGGAGGGAAAAGTTTCTCCTCAGCTGTCCAAACTCTAACTGACCCTCAATCAACACCCCATTCTTACAAGACCCCTATCGTCCCCGCCCTGCCACACCCTACCACACCCTGCTCCTGTCTAATCAGGTAGCACTTTAAACCTGCCTAGACTCCAAACCCAGTCAAGTAGGCCCTCCTCTTAATGCTAGGCATCCCGTTCTAGACCAGCTCTGAATGGTTCCATGCCATTGTTCCATATGAGATACCAGTAAAATTCCTCCTTTTGCCCGAGTAATAAGCTCAAGTTTTAATTATTTCTGCTACTATGGGCAATTTATCCATTGTTTCCTCAGGTGCTGTAATAGCAAGTAAAATATGAAATAAGGTGGAATTCTCATTTACACCATACCTACAGACTAGAACCTGAGACAAAATCTCACCTACATCATCACAGGAACAGGACTTCACCTAATAAACTTCACCCAAAAGACATACCCAAAAATACTACCGAGAGTCCATTGAGATGACTACATCCCATATATTATGCCAGCCTGCATACCGCAATAGTGTTCAGATATGATTAACACCCTTGTATTTTGGAAAACATTGTAGGTGAAAGACCAAATATTTAACAAGGAAGAAAAAGTATTCAGAAATTTGGAGAAGACTGTTAGATTGTGTGTGAAGAACATTTCTTGCACCCTACAGCATATGCAAGTGAGTTCTTATGTAAAGACCGTTTTATTCTGCATTATATACAGCTAAGGCCTCATACACATGGGGGTATCTTAAGGCCTCATACACACGGGCGTATCTTAAAAAATAAGGAAAACATCGGGCCCAACGTCAGGGAAAAAAATCTGCGTTTTTTTGACGTTATGCATCGCTGTTAGTGAGTGTTAGTGAGCGTTTTGCGGCGTCAGCGTTAAAAAATGCCAAAACGTTACAGCCTCAGAACGCGCTGGCCATGGGTTCTAGTTTCAGTTCACTAACGCCAGCGTCGGCGTCAAAAAATGTCCGTGTGTATGAGGCCTTAAGGTAAAACTTTTTTTTTAGTTTTGGACAGAGTGGAGATACAGTGAGGGAAAAAAGTATTTGATCCCCTGCTGATTTTTGCCCACTGACAAAGAAATGATCAGTCTATAATTTTAATGGTAGGTTTATTTTAACAGTGAGAGACAGAATAACAACAAAAATATCCAGAAAATATCCAGAAAAACACATTTCAAAAAAGTTGTCATGCTGGAATACCCATCCACAACCCATTTTCAATGCCCTGGTTGAGGGAAGGAGGTTCTCACCCAAGATTTGACAGTACATGGCCCCATCTATCGTCACTTTGATGTGGGGAAGTTGTCCTGTCCCCTTAGCAGAAAAACACCACCAAAGCATAATGTTTCCACCTCCATGTATGACGGTGAGGATGATGTTCTTGGAGTCATAGGCAGCATTCCTCCTCCTCCAAACACGGTGAGTTGGGTTGATGCCAAAGAGCTTGATTTTGGCATTATCTGACCACAACACTTTCACCCAGTTCTCCTCTGAATCATTCAGATGTTCATTAGCAAACTTCAAACCTGTACATGTGCTATTTTGAGCAGGGGGACCTTGCGGGTGCTGCAGGATTTCAGTCCTTCATGGCGTAGTGTGTTACCAATTGTTCTCTTGGTGACTATGGTCCCAGCTGCCTTGAGATCATTGACAAGATTCTCCCGTATAGTGCTGGGCTGATTCCTCACCGTTCTCATGATTATTGAAACTCCACAAGGCGTGACCCAGACCGAGGGAGATTGACAGTTATTTTGTGTTTCTTCCATTTGCAAATAATCACACCAAATGTTGTCACCCTCTCACCAAGCTGCTTGGCAATGGTCTTGTAGTCCATTCCAGCCTTGTGTAGGTCCACAATTTTGTCCCTGGCATACATCCTTGGACAGCTCTTTGGTCTTGGCCATGGTGGAGAGATTAGAATCTGATTGATTGATTGATTGCTTCTGTGGACAGCTATCTTTTTATACAGGTAACAAGCTGAGATTAGGAGTACTCCCTTTAAGAGAGTGCTCTTAATCCCAGCTCCTTACCTGTATAGAAGACACCTGGGAACCAGAAATCTTGCTGACTGATAGGGGATCAAACACTTATTTCACTCAATAAAATGCAAATCAATTTATAACTTTTTTGAAATGTGTTTTTCTGGATATTTTTGTTGTTATTCTGTCTCTCACTGTTAAAATAAACTTACCATTAAAATTATAGACTGATTATTTCTTTGTCAGTGGGCAAACGTACAAAATTAGCAGGGGATCAAATACTGTTTCCCTCACTGTAGATTAGAACACCTGTCAGTTTTTATTGCTGTTCCCCCATTAGGGAGATTCATGCTCTCTATTTGTCCTGTTTACCATTACCACTGAAGGTGAAAGTAAAAGAAAATCCAAAATTTTTGGTTGTTCCCAGTAAAGTAATAAAGTGGAAATCTTCTAATGGGACATCAGTTCTGCTGACCTGGGATTCTACAAGGGATTCCCTTTATTTGCAGGGATTTCCTCTCACTTCCTGTTTTTGGTATGGGACAGGAAGTGAAATGAAATCTCCCCAATGGGACACAGATGGCAAATAATAAACTGATAGGGGTTATGACCCTCCCATACTCTATCCAAAATGAAAAAAGTTTTACCTATAGTTCTATTTTAAATCTTCTTTTTACGATTATATGAGGTTACTGGAATATACATTTCGAATTCACACTGCACCATATGTAATAATTTATTTAAAACATTAAAGAGAGTATATGCAATGAAAAGGTATAGATTACAAATGTATTGTTAAATACCTACACAAAGTACATATATTTTTTTTAAAGAAAAGAGTGTGTTTCTATAGATATAGCATTACACTAATTTGCTGCAGTCGCAATTATTTTCGGTACTTCTTATAGTATAGTTGAAGTACAAATACAAATGTTTCCAAAAGTTTTGCATGGTGATATAAGGATATATTGTATACTGGATACTACTGTGGAAAGGGAGTGACCGAAAAAGGTCTGCCGATCGGCTGCTGATCAGTGCTCTCATCCAATGGCTGAGAGTGCTGACCAGAGTGTTCTGGTGAAGGGGCTGTTCCCCTGTTAGAGCACAATAGCACAGCGGGGGAGATCGCTGTACTAACATCACATAGTTAGTACAGCGGCTCCTCCTGAGCTTTCAGGGTTTTTTTTAGTTCAGCCCTACTATGTTGAACGAAAAAAAAAAAAAACTAGTAGTGTTTACTAGGCTTTAGGATATCAGTTTGCATAGTTGAGAACTAATAGGTACAGGATCAAACTCTCCACCACAGAAGCTGGTTGAAGTTCGCATGCCAGAACACTATTGATTTTGGGACAAGCAAAAATAATGATCAGGTACCACCTGGATCTGCCTGCCATTGCATACCAGCTGTGCTTTCATAAGAAGGGCTGGCTTTATAAATATTTTAAGCTCATTTAATGCATTGGATTCAAATAAATAGAAAGAAATACCTGATGTATACTTATACTGTTAGATTGGTCCTAATGTGATAAATACTATTAAAAAAACCCACATGCCAAACACACCATGGCCTAAAACTTAGCTTTTATTAGACAGCTATATAAAACCAATCATGTAAAAAGATTAAAAATAAAGGAGTCACAAAAAAAACTGCCAGGTGTATGACCTTATAGGACAATAAAGGACTAATGCATAAATCTCAGATGATTGCATATTAATACAACTGCGTTTATTATAGGGGGAAAAAACACCATATCCCAACACACAGCAAATATGTTTTTAGCTGTTGTTGATCAGTCTGAGCAGAGATATAAATAAGGTAGGATCAGTATCCTGGCCACATATCATTACCCATAGGCATGGATTGGTTCTAAGGGTCAACGTAGCTATACACTGGCTAAACTGCCTATTTCAAATGAAATATATCACTGTGCCTGTTCCACCCTGCTAAAAATACTGTCCTTTTAATCTGCTATGTCTGCCAGTCCATAAAAATCTCCCTTATTTTTCCTGCAACTACATCCACATTGCCCCAATAAGCAAAGTGCGCTATAAAATGAAAAAGAAAAGAATTAAAAACCACAAATAACCCTTAACACAACATGTTTCACCCCAAAACAAGGCTTCATCAGGGCTGTAAAGTGTGTAAATCTGTTTGAAAAATCAGGATATCATCTTGCATAGTTGAGAACTAATAGTGAGGTGCAGAAGCAGACTCTCAGTTGAAATTTGCTATTTATTTGGGACATAGTAAAAAAAAGCAAAAATAATGGTCAGATACCACCTGGATCTGTCTGCAATTGCATACCAACTGTGCTTTCATAAGAAGGGAATGCCTTTATAATTTTTTTTTATCTCATAGGATGCATTGCCTTTGGCTGGCCTTAACGTTGTGGAATTACAGGACATACTGCATGATGAATCCCAGGAAAAGCATCAAGACCTAAGCTTGCAAAGCAATCTGGGAGTACAGTATGAGCAGCTGGTGAGTCTAACACAAATATGTGAGAAAAAAGTGTTTTCACACAGGTGATAGATGCAGTGCCGGCATTAATATTTCATTGTTGGCACAATAAGTGCATTCCTGTTGAGCAATATACATGAATGGTCTTCCGAGTGAAACGCAAACAGGAAATGCAGCCCACATTCATTTCAGGTAATACTGCGCTCTGTGCTTGATCATAAGGTATTTATCTATTCGCTTCAATAGCAGTAGAGGGAACTGAATTCTGGAGCTCATACAGAACGTTTCTTTTCTGTATGCATAAGGCTTTAAGTTGATGATTTACATTTTTTGCTTTAGGATTTAATATATGTAAAGCTTGAATCTGTGTAGATTAAAAAACAAAAAATCATATAGGTTTGTGTTCATGAGAATAATTAAGTGTATTTTAAAAGGTATCTAATGGAAGGGCATGCATTATAATTGCTATTAGTCTTGCAATCCCCTGTACAGCAGAGTTTAAAGTGGAAAAGGGAGAAGCAGCACAAGTTCTGCATTGCTTATGTGCTCACAAAGGGACATGCTGACGTAACTAGAGAGCAGATGAACTAACCAGTCTGTTACTTCTCCTTCACTGTCCAATGAAAGGACGGGGACAAGGAAAAGGCTTAGTTGTATTACTTTACTAAAGAAAATTAACGTTTCAAGATAGCTCTGCTTTGGCAGGACTAGGTAAATCTCAGGACTGGGTGGACAAAAAGTGAGCTGCCAGAGCTGGAGTAGGGCTCAGAACCCCGCAGTCTGTTCTGATTGGGATATGGGGTTGGACATTTCGCTATGCTGGGTGGACAAAAAACAAATCCTTACACAGCTCTCATACAATATATATTTAGCTCCTTGGAGCGCCTGTAGTTTAGCTATAACGTGGTTGTAAACCTCAGACATGAAATATGAAAAAAGCATATCCCTTTATGGTGTCTACTTGTCTCTATCCAGAGCATTAAAGTGGATGTAAACCCGATTCATGAAATCTGACCTGGGCACATATACATGTAGTGTTTACTTATCTCTCTCCAAAGCCCTAAGTCTTGTGTCTTTCTGCTGTTTCGTTCCTCTGTTATCAGCATGATAACTTCTGACAAGTTCTCCAACAGCCAAGATAAATGCAGCCTGAAATTTGACTGGGGGAGGTTGCTATAAATAGATTAGCAGACTAGCTCTGCATGTGGAGTGGGGGTGTGTGCCTTTTTTCCAATCAGCTGTCACACAGTGTATGACCAGACTCCCCTCTCACAGCTGACAGAGGAAGTAAAAATTCTAACAGGATGTTCATTTTCTAAAGAATATAGAAAGCTTAAGACAACAGATATGCATGTAAAACCTATGTTGGGAGATTTGTTTCATCTCTGTGTATCATCTGAGGCTGTTCACTTCACTGGGTATAGGAGAGGGTTTACATTCACTTTAAGGCCTCATACACACGGACGTTTTTTTGACGCCGGCGTTTTCTGGCGTTTTTTGCAGCTCTCCATGTTAGTCAATGGCCCCATAAAAACGTCTGCGTTTTTGAGCTGTAGATGGCGTCGGCGTTAGTGAGCTGAAAGTAGAACCCATGGCCATCGCGTTCTGAGGCTGTAACGTTTTGGCATTTTTTGACGCCGACGCCGCAAAACGCCAACTAACGCCAACAAACGCCAACTAATATTGTACCGGTGTTTTCCAGCGTTTTTTGACGCCAATGTTTTTAGGTTGAAAAATAGCAGAGGGATGATTTTTTTTTTAAAAACGCCTATTGACGCCGACGCTCACTAACGCTCACTAACACCGATGCATAACGCCGCAAAACGCCAATTTTTTTTCCTTGACGTCGGGCCCGACGTTTAGATACGCCCGTGCGTATGAGACCTAAATGTCATTTCTGTCACATAGTTACATAGTTTGTGAGGCTGACAAAAGATACAATTCCATCAAGTCCAACCTATGTGTGTACTTTTATGTTAGCATTACATTTTTTTATCCCTCAATGTTGTGGTCCCTTAGGTGCCCATCTAATAGTTTTTTTTAATTATCTATGCTCCCAGCTGAAACCACTGCTTGTGGAAGAGAATTCCACATCCTCACTACTCCTACTGCAAAGAACCCTCTACGCATTTTGAGGTTAAACCCCTTTCTTCTAATTTTAGTGAATGGCCGCGTGTCTTTTTGTGCTCCCTTGCACGGAAGAGTTTTGTCCCTATTGTGGGGTCACCAGTACAGTATTTGTACATTGAAATCATATCCCTGTCTGCTGTATAATTTCTCTGCTATCTGCATGAGTCACTTCTGACAAGTTTTTATGAAACCAAGAGATAAAAGGTGACAGGTGAGGGAGCTCCAGCACACAGCCTTTGATGGACAGCCTTAGCTCTGTTCCTGTGTGCTGTGTGAAGGGGGAGTGTGTCCCTTCCCTTCAATCAGCTCTCAGAGCTCCCCTCACTGAGCTCTGCAGTGTGCCATTTCAGCTCTCTGCCCCCTTTTTTCTCAGACAAGCTTTAACCATTTGCCAACTGAGTAATAGCCAAATGATGGCTACAGCGCGGTCGGATAACTCTGGCAGGGCATATTATGACTTCCTCCCAGGATCGTGCTCCCGCGCGCACCCGAGAATGTCCCTGACCATCGGGTCTCCCAGACCGGGGGTGTCACGGATCAGGGTAAAGGGCCAATGACAGCCCTTCACCACGTGATCACTCTGTCCAATGATGGAGTGATCACTTGCAAACAAACCGGAGCTTGTCTGGTTCAGCTCCTCCCCTCTCCTCGCACCGATCGGTACAGCACGTGAGGAGAGGAGGAAGTCGGTGCAGCAATGCTATGGGCTGGATCTGAAGTGCCCACAGAGCTGGTCTGTGCCCATCCCTGGCTCATCCATCCATCCTTGGTTCATCCATGCTCCATACATCCCTGGCTCATCCATGCGCCATTCATCCCTTGCTCATCCATCCATCCCTGGCTCATCCATCCCTGGCTCATCTATGCTCCATACATCCATGCCTCATCCATGCATCCCTAGCTTATCCATGCTCCATACATCCCTGGCTCATCCATGCTCCATACATCCCTGGCTCATCCATGCTCATCCATTCTCCATCCCTGGCTCATCCATGCTCCAGCCATCCCTGGCTCATCCATCCACGCTCATCCATGCTCCATCCCTGACTCATCCATCCACGCTCATCCATGCTCCATCCTCGGCTTATCTGTCCACATCCATGCTCCATCCCTGGCTCATCCATCCACGTTCATGCTCCATCCCTGGCTCATCCATCCATGCTCATCCATGCTCCATCCCTGGCTCATCCATCCATGCTCCATCCCTGGCTCATCTATCCACATCCATGCTCCATCCCTGGCTCATCCGTCCACATCCATGCTCCAACCCCTGTCTCTTATACACA
>BLSH010051266.1:813482-824602 GCA_018402905.1 Glandirana rugosa
GAGTGACCTCGTGACCCGACACCTCCCCCACCTCCGTCCGTCTACCGAATCCGAGAGTCGACTCGAGACTCTCCAACTCGGTCGACGGTCACGTCCGAAGACCCACCTAGGACTGTAATTGGTCAATTGTTGGCGGGGTATCTGTTTACTCCAGATGTCCCGCCAACGAATTAAGACCCTCCTGCAGATAACTGCAGGAGGGTCTTAGCGCGAAGGGCGCGCGGGGGACCCCACGCGTGTGCCCTTGTAGGCACTGGCAGGCCAGGCCCCCTGGGCTGACTAGTGCCTAGCCCCACTTACCGGCGACACTCGCCGGAAAGTGGTGCACCCGGCTTGTTTACATGTGATCACGCCGTCATTTGACGGCGCGATCACGTGGTGAAAGGCCGCTCACAGCGGCCATTCACCCCGATCCGTGATCAGTCGGGTCCCCCGGACCGGACGGTCACGGATGTTCCCGTGTGCGCACCCCAGGGGGCGCGCGGGAAGCGCGATTCTGGGAGGACGTCAATAGACGTCCTCCCAGAATTAAGCAACCGCCCTGTAGACCTCATTTGTCTATGGGGCGGTTGTTAACTGGTTAATGTCAGGATCCACCCAGAAGCCTGCACTGGCAGCTGGCTCAACCTCTCAGAGCTCAGCTGAGAGCCTAAGCCATCTGCCTGCCTCCACCCCCTCCACAGCCCAGTGCTCCAGTGAGCACTGGAGGGGTAGAGCAGAGAGCCAGTGACTGAAGACTGAGAACCAAGCGAACAGCGGTCTTTGAACTCTAGGTTCAAATAACTGCCTTCAGGGGTAAGGGGGTGCTTTATAGCTACCTGTCTTAAAAGCACAATGGCAGTCAAAACGTTTTACTTTATTTAGATAGAGATAGGAGGGGTAAGAGCTTTCTTGCGCGCTTCCCTTCCTGTCAGGGCATGGAGTGATGGGAAATCTATTCAATAATTGTACATGTAGCACCCTGGTCCTAATCAGGGTTGCTATCAAATTTAGTTCTGCTAGGTTGTAACTAACCTGACCAATTGATAGGGGATTTCCTGATTGTTGCCCTAAGCCTGGGTTGGTATATCTCTCTCTTCTGTCGAAGGGTGGCACTGCTGCTCTTGACACTAGAATGACAAGATGGCGTTGTATCCAGGTTAGGAGTGGATATGTTTCCCCAGCCAATCAGCTGGGGTTTCTTTGACCCCAGGGGCTGTTGGGAGAGCCTATTTACTTGGGGGAGGTCAGGTGATCGGGGTTCTGTGCCACCTGGACGTTTGTCTGGGTGGACGTGTGTTTGAAAGCTGCCGGCTGCTAGGTCAGAAGCCTAAGGCCTATCCGAGAGTACCTGGTTGCTAGGCGGTCCAAGGCCTATCCAGGTTGGAAGCAAGCAGCACAGGGTTGGGGCTTCAGGCCTGGAGTTCAACCAAGTTGCAAGGATTCTGCCAGATGGATAATCGAGTTGTTGTCCTAGGTGAAGGAAAGTAGTGGCCAGCAGAGACAACCACTCCTGTCGCTAGAGGCAAGTGAGAAACCAGAGGTCAGAGATAAAGGGGACTCAGTTGCCAGCAAAGGGACAATTACTCCTGTTATCAGAGACCAGGTTTGTGAAGTCTGAAGAAATACCAGAGCAGTCTTGTTCACTAGCCGGGGGCGGTGAAGAAGTTGGGAAAGCTTCAGCAGACTCAAGCTAGGGACCAAGCAGGACAGTATGGGTGACGCTTGCAGAGGATTCAGGGGGTTAGCTAAAGAGCCAAGTCAGGGACCCAGCGGGACAGTTTGGGAGCCACAGCAGGTTAGTTGTAGAGGAGTTCAAGGGATCCAGCGGCAGCTGGCGTTTGAAGAGTTCAGTGAGAGACTGGGAGCTCAGTGAGAGGATCTACAATGGGATACTGTGAGTTGTGATCTGCACTGAAGTTGAAGTTGCAAGTTCAGTTGTTATAGGAGACAGTAGTCTACAAATACAGTTTGCTGCATTACTGCTTAAAGGCCCTTGAACTGTTTAGTTGTCCTCCTTTTCCTATTTTGGTCTCAGGGTCTGCCAAGTGTTTTTGCACCTGCCTAAGGGTGTCCTGGCCCTAACCCCCTCTCCCCAGTTCGTTAAGAGACAATAAATCTCTTTTTGCAGTCCCAAAGTGTCTGGCGCCCAACTTACTCTATCTGCACTACACCCACCATGCCTAGTAACCCACACCGTGAAGAAGGATGTCAGCTTTCCCTGACTCTGGAGGTCACCATTAGGCCTCTAGGGATCAGGGACATCGCTACACACAGACAAAAAAAAAAAAAACAACATATTTTTAATAGAGTGACGTTTTTATTGCTGTCTAGGCCTTCCTATCCTAGTGACAATGGCACCTCCCATTTCTTGTATTAGTGCCAACTCTTCCCCACTCCTATCCAAATTTATAATATAAAGCTGAAGCTAGGCTTTAATATATTCACTAGTGCTAACATTTCATTAAAAAAACTCCCAAAGTCTTTACTTCTTAAACATAAGGCTTTAAATCATAAAGCTAAATTAATTAAAGGATTGGATGGATTTCTAGATAGGTGTCTGAATTAATGAGTGTAATTATAAAAAAAATTCCAAAAGAACATCAACCTGAAATTCAAAATGAAGGTGATTAAGACTGACCTATCCACAGACAGATTTGCATGCATATCTAGCTTAATGAACATGTTACTATAAGATTACAGCAGCACAACACTCTATTCCATATTCCTCAGAAATGTTTTCATATTTATAGGATAAGGCAATTATGACATGGTTTGCCTTCCCAAAGCTCTAATCATGTCAGCTTGAATTGAGTCATATGACAGGTGCAAGTGACCGTTTAAATCTGCCTTTGATTGCTGTGTAACCAAGCAAGAGCAGTAATGCTACTTTCAGAAATGTGTTTGGGGCTGTGAAAAATGAGTAGTGTACAGAATGTACAAGATTAAATTGTACCTGTCATCAGAGAAATATGGGGGCTGCAAGAGGCTACTGTACCTCTATTTAAAAATGCTAGTTGCCTGACTGTTTCTGGCTTCAGTACTTCTGACTTACTGAGCTGGAACAAGCTCACAAAAGTGAAAGAAATAGGTTAGAGTTTCTTATCTCTAGACATGACCTGGGTCTACGATTTGAGAAGTATTGACACCAGAAGATCAGTAATGGCCCGTACACACGATCAGAAAATCGTACGGAAAATACCGCTTTCGAAGAGGTCCTACGATAATCGGATCTTTAGTACAGAGCTTTCGAGAGCCGATCACGACAGTTCATCCGATGTTTTCCGTCCGGACATGATCGGACATGCAGGAAAAATTTTCTCGCACGGTGCCCGATCGTACGATTTTCGTTTCATCAGTACAGCTGTCGTTCAAAAATGCAATACAAATACACTGCAACACATCACATCGCTTCCAATTTTTTTTTCTGTCGTGCGAGAATTTTCGTGACTAAAGTAAACTCTTCCGATTTGATCTGAGATTAGCATGCGAAAAAAAGAATGATCTGTCCAATTTTCGGATCGTGTGTACGGGGCATAAGGCCGGTTCAGCGGGAATCAATTAATGGGCAGGCTGAATGTACCAAGTTGATCAATCGATCAACTTGGGTACAACCAGCCTGGCGGATTTGCTTACGATTATCGCTAGCGGTTGCTATGGCCACTAGCAATAATCACTGTCTTCTCCCACCGGGGTCAACTTCTCACACCCACCCGGCAGGAGGGATTTCCACATCAATAGGTTGTGTGTTGATGGGGGAATCAAGTGAATTTCTTTCCTGTAACATGTGGCTGCAGGAAAAAAAATTTGCTCCGCGTGTGGCCGTCTAAGACCAGCTCCGCAAAAAGCATTTTCAGATAGAGAAGTCAGCAATGGCAGCCTGTAAATATCTCATGTGATGGGTTTCTTTTAAAAAAAATAAGAGCTACGAAGCATTCAGTGGTGATGGAAAGCTGCAGTATTAATGCATACATTTGCCATATGCTGTACTTTTTTTATGAGCAAAGATTTGATCTTAAAGTTTTGATCTCTTGCTGTCTTTTAGTTAAAAAAGGAATTCTCCCTGTAAAGAAAGCTATTCTTCCAGCTGACTGCGACATCAAATTCCTCTGCATAGAAGAGTTATGTTTTCTAAAAGGTCTTCTATATTTGACACATCTAGGAGTGTCAAATGTCTGCATCCCCACTGCACTCTGTGGTTCCATCTGCTAGGCCCCTACAGGACACAGTATTGATGTAGGGCAGGGATATGCAATTAGCGGACCTCCAGCTGTTGCAAAACTACAAGTCCCATCATGCCTCTGCCTCTGGGTGTCATGCTTGTGGCTATCAGAGTCTTGCTATGCCTCATGGGACTTGCAGTTCTGCAACATCTGGGGGTCCGCTAATTGCATATCCCTGATGTAGGGGACGGTGGAAGGAACCACAGTGTGCAGAGGGGGGGGACCAGGCATTCAATAATACAGTGTGTCAGATGCTGAAGATGTTCCTGCTAGCTTAGATCTAAAATTCTGAGGAGTTTGGTGTTGTGGGCAGCTAGACATGTAAGTATTCATTTCTTGCTTTGCAGGAAGAACTTCTTTTGAGCTTTTAAAAATAGTTTCAGAGTTTCTCTAAACAAGATTCACTTTTTGCCATGAAAAGAGCATGATCCTTGTACTATATATGCATTGGAAAGAAAAATGTGTAATATTAAAATAATAGTAATATGATAAATATGGAGAAAAGAACATTTTCAGGACAGATCATTAAGGCTGAACCCTAGTAAAAAAATAAAAAATCTTTGTTTGTTTTAGTTTAGAGCAGGTAAGGGTTATAACCTCTTTTAGGTTTTTATTATTGTCTGTGTCACTGTTGGAAACTGTAAATGAGAAGCTTCAGACAGCAATATAAATCTGATTGGGTTCTCATCCTTCCTTATTTTTAACCACTTACCAACCGGGCCACTTTTTTACATTTGGTGGTCACAAGCTAAAAACATTTTTTTTTGCTAGAGAATTACTTAGAACCCCCAAACATTATATATATATTTTTTTCCAACACCCTAGAGAATAAAGTGGCGATTGTTTCAATACTTTTTGTCACACGGTATTTGTGCAGCGGTCTTTCAAGCGCGATTTTTTTGGAACTATTTTACTTTTTTGAGTTAAAAAATAAGACAACAGTAAAGTTAGCCCAATTTTTTTCCATATTGTGAAAGAGGATGTTACGCCGAGTAAATAGATACCATACATGACCTGGTTGAAAATTGCGCGCACTCACGGAATGGCGACAAAGACCGGTATTTAAAAAGTTCCATAGGCGACGCTTTAAACATTTTTAACGGTTACCAGGTTAGAGTTACAGAGGAGGTTTTTTTGCTAGAATTATTGCTCACACTCTGGCGATCGCGGCAATACCTCACATGTGTAGTTTGAACACCGTTTTCATATGTGGGCGCGACTTACGTATGCGTTTTCTTTGCTGCGCGAGCTCGCAGGGACGGTGGCGATTTAAATCTTTTTTTTTTTTTTTTTTTTTTTAAATTTCATTTATTTATTTATTTTTAGCACTGTTCCTTTAAAAAAAAAAATCTGATCACTTTTATTGCTATCACAAGGAATGTAAACATCCCTTGTGATAGAAATATATGGTGACAGGTACTCTTTTTGGAGGCGATTCTGAATACTGTCGTTTTTTAAAATTTGGCGCCGTTAGCCGCCGTGTAAACCGGAAGTGACGTTGTGACGTCGCTTCCGAAATTTGCCGAAGGATACCCGATCGGAGCCAATTACGGCTTTTGTCAGGTCTCCTTCCAGCCGGCGGACGCGCCGGATCGTCACTCCGGTCTCCCGGTGGGACGGGAGGCCGGAGAAGAGCGGCAGAAGGCGGCGGGAGGGGGGGTGTCCCCTCCCGCCCCCTGGGGTAACGACCGAGCGGCTCCCGAGCCGGTGCAGGCTATGTCCCGGTACAGCCGCTCAAACCCGACCGCCGCCTATTTACGGCGCTGGTCGGGAAGTAGTTTTAAAAATTGGTTTTAAAACATGTTTTGTGACTGTCCCTATTGTAAAAATGTAGTTTACTTCTAGTCTAGGCGATCTCACGGGAAGTAAGGGAAAATCTCTGTTGCACAAACAGCAATAGAAATTTAAAGGGCAACTCCACTTTCACAGAAAAAAAATAATCAAAAACAAAAAAATATATATACAATGCCTTGAAAAAGTATTCATTCCCCTTTAAATTTTTCACACTTTGTCATGTTACAACCAAAAACCTAAATGTATTTTATTGGGATTTTATGTGATAAACCAACAAAAATTGGTACATAATTGTGAAGTGGAAGGAAAATGATAAATGTTTTTCAACATTTCTTACAAATAAATATCTGAAAAGTGTGGCGTGCATTTGTATTCAGCCCCTTTTACTCTGATACCCCTAACTAAAATCTAGTGAAACCAATTGCCATCAGAAGTCACTTAATTAGTAAATAGAGTCCACCGGTGTGTAATTTAATCTCAGAATAAATACAGCTGTTCTGTGAAGCCCTCAGAGGATTGTTAGAGAACCTCAGTGAACAAATAACATCATGAAGGCTAATGAACACACCAGACAAGTCAGGGATAAAGTTGTGGAGATGTTTAAAGCAGGGTTAGGTTATAAAAAATATCCCAAGCTTTGAACATCTCATGGAGCACTTTCATCATCATCCGAAAATGAAAAGAGTATAGCACAACTGCAAACCTACAAAGACACGGCTGTCCACCTAAACTGACAGGCCGGGCAAAGAGAGCATTAATCAGAGAAGCAACCAAGAGGCCCATGGTAACTCTGAGGTTCTGCAGAGATCCACAGCTCAGGTAGGAGAATCAGTCCACAGGACAACTATTAGTCATGCACTCCACCAAACTGGCCTTTATGGAAGAGTGGCAAGAAGAAAGTCATTGTTGAAAGAAAGCCATAAGAAGTACCATTTGCAGTTTGTGAGAAGCCATGTGGGGGACACAGCAAACACGTGGAAGAAGGTGCTCTGGTCAGATGAGACCAAAATGAACTTTTCGAAATAAAAGAAAAATGGATGTGTGGCGGAAAACTAACACTGCACATCACCCTGAACACACCATCCTCACCATGAAACGTGGTGGCAGCATCATATTGTGGCAATGCTTTTCTGCAGCAGGGACAGGAAGCTAGTCAGAGTTGATGGGAAGATGGATGCAGTCTTATAAGAAAACCTGTTAGAGTCTGCAAAAGACTTGAGACTGAGGCAGAGGTTCACCTTCTAGCAGGACAACGACCCTAAACATACAGCCAGAACTACAATGGAATGGTTTAGATCAAAGCATATTCATGTGTTAGAATGGCCCATTCAAAGCCAAGACCTAAATCCAATTGAGAATCTGTGGCAAGACTTGAAAATTGCTGTTCACAGACGCTCTCCATCCAATCTGACAGAGTTTGAGCTATTTTGCAAAGAAGAATGGGCAAAAATGTCACTCCCTAGATGTGCAAAGCTGGTAGATACATCCCCCAAAAAGACTTACAGCTGTAATTTCAGTGAAAGGTGGTTCTACAAAGTATTGACTCAGGGGGGCTGAATACAAATGGAAGCCACACTTTTCACATATTTATTTATAACAAATTTTGAAAACCATTTATCATTTTCCTTCCACTTCACAATTATGTGCCACTTTGTGTTGGTCTATCACATAAAATCCCAATAAAATACATTTACATTTTTGGTTGTAACATAACAAAATGTGGACTATTTCAAGGAGTATGAATACTTTTTCAAGGCACTGTACTGTATATATATATATATATATATATATATATAGCATAACACAGTATTACAATTGAATTTTATTAAAAATGAACTTTCCGTTTGAATTTGCAACCACTGTAATTTTCTGCAATATGGCAACATGTAGGCATTCTGTACACGGTTGGTGATCAGAATGCCCCCTGAAATGTTGTCCTCTGCTTTTGTGATTGGCTCACTGGCTTTCTTAGACATATGCACTAAGATACAAGTTACATTTAAGGCATTCCCTGTAAGAAGGGTTTCAGTTCTGTTCGGGGGAGGTTACCTTTTTACCCCAGAGGAACCCTTCTAATAAATTTAAAGTGGTAGTAAACCCTCCTATCATTTTCAGCCAAGGAAGCTGCCATCTTGGCCTCTGTTTAATCTACAGTACAACTGCCATGACGCTGCACATGTGATCAGCTATGACACCAGCCATTGGATGGTTTGACAGTTTGGTTTAGAGCACAACCAATGGGAGTGTTACATTTCCGACACGTGCCAGAAATGGAACTGGTTTTAAGCTGTTAAATGAATGGGTTTACTTTAAGGTCCCATGGAACTAAGATTAGTCCATCATGGTCAAAATGAAAATGCCCCTTACATTGTTGGTCAGTGGTTAGAATGTCACCATTCCGCTAAAAAGACCATTGGTGTCATGCTACTAGCTCTGGGAAAGTGGTGAAGTACCTTGAAAAATGCAAGTACCATCAGAGGGGAGGGCAATCTGCCACTCTTCAATGAACCCCTAGCAACCTCATCAGGAACCCTAGTTGAGAATGGCTGGGTTAATTGCTTCTAAAGAGATGCAGACACTGCAATTTTCCTCATTAGGACACTGAAAATGTGATTATAAGGAAGCAGATCCTTCTATTCACAATCAGTCAATCAGTCTGCAGTGGACATAGTGAAACAAACAGCTTTTTCTTAAAAACAGAATATATGCTCTTTGACATGGGTGATGAGGAGGCAGTGAAAACAGGCACCCTGGCTGTCCAGCACCTGTCAAACTTGCCCATTGAGTTCAATAGGACTGCACCACAGCCATGAGCCAAATGCTTGTCTCACAGTTGTGGTGCAGTCCTACAATATAATATTGCTGGTAGGCAATTAAAAAAAATTAAAAAAATGCCTAAAAGACAAAAAAACAGGCATCAAGAGTAGCGCCTCCTGAACACCTGTCAGCCATTGCTATACCACCCTCTGAAGCACAATACACAACAGATTGCTTTTCAGAGGGCGATAAGCTAACTGCATGTCTGAAAGAACCATAGATTTGAAAGCTTTTGGGGGTTTAAGCAAGCATTTCCCTTTGATTCATCTGTGATCAATGCTATGTAACAAATCCCCCTACAATAACTGTCCTATTTAGGGTATTAACAGCCCCATCAATATTCAGACTGTACATACCTGCTTTTAAATGAACCTTTATTTGTTTCCTAGGTCTGCAAACTGGATCGCCTAGTCTGTACCCCACTGAGCACTCTGCAGTCGATGTTTTTCACACCACAAAAGCTCATTCAAAAACGCTATGATAAACTTCTGGACTATCACAGTTGCCTTCAGAAGCCGGCAGACTCTCAGTTGGACCTGGCAAGGAAGGACTATGAGGCACTTAACGCCCAGCTACTGGAGGAGCTGCAAGTATTTAACAAGGCTGCACGTAGCATTCTTTTCAACTGCTTCTACTTCTTCATAGCCCTGATGAAAGAACTTGTGTTTGCTGCCAAAGAGTCTTGCTCACATGCTGCTAAAACATTCATGGTAAGTTTTTTTTAAAGAAATAGGCATTTATCAAATAAGGCAGTTCAAACAGCAACAATTTAGTGTAACTCAAAGCAACCAGTTATATTTCCCTTCTCGTCATTTTAGAAAGTCAGATTAGGAAGTGAAACTCTGCACTTGCATACATTGGTCGCTTTGGCGATGCGTTGGTTTTCACACAGAGGTGACAATTCTTTGCAAGCCATAGATGAATCACTTTTCTTTCCTTCTACCAATGGTAGAAGTATTCCCCCATCAACATACAGTACATAGTTACATAGTAGGTAAGGTTATATAAAGATAACAGTCCATCCAGTTCAACCTGTGTTGGTTTGCGTGTGTGTGTGTAGAAAATCATTTCTCATATCCCTGTATATTGTGTTCGCTAAGATGCAATTCCAAGGGTCTTTTAAAACTATCAATACTTCCTGCTGTCATCACAGATTGTGGAAGAGAGTTCCACATCCTTACCTTCCTGACAATGAAAAACCCCCTACTCAGCTTAAGGTTAAACCACTTCTCTTCCAGTCTCATCATGTGGCCCCGTAACTTCTTATAGCCCTGGGACTGAATCGTTTTCTACCTACACTGGGATCACCATTGAGGTATTTGTATATCGCTATCATATCTCCTGTCACGTACCTGTTGGTGCAGTCTGATTGTGCAGAGGGCAACCTCTCTTACGGCCCTGGTTCGGGAACCCCTGATAGAGGAAACAGGAGATTCCGGAGCACAGGGGGGCACGAGGGCTGGTGCGGATGCAGATGGTGATGTGAAGATCCTCCAGGAGCTTGTGCAGACAGAAGAGTGGTGATGCAGGCCGGGTCGGAATTAGGCAGGCTAGTGCGGTACAAAGGAACAGGCAAGCGGGACGTCGGTTGCAGGCAGGGTCGTAAACAGGCGGGCGGCTGAGGTACCAGAGGGTTAGGCAGAGACGTGGTCGTAGGCAGGCAAAGGGTCGGTGCAGGCAGAGTTCAATCAGAGGTCAGGCAAGCCGGGTCAGAGATACAGGAAGACTGGGAAAACAGGTCACAGGAACTCACTAACACGCTGTAGATCAGACAGCAACTTGCTACAGGAAGCAGGAAGTTTAAATAGAGCTGCTCCTCTAGGAATTAGAGGAAACCACAACCAAATGTGATTAACCCTTAGCAACAATCTTCTAACATTGCCCCCCCCCCCCCAAGGGGCAGCCTCCGGATGCCCAAACGGGTTCTCTTGGTCGGGTTCCTTCTCCAGAAGGTCCTGATCAGGGCCTCTGCATGTAAATTCTCTTCAGGCTCCCAAGAGCTCTCTTCGGGCCCATAGCCCCTCCATTTAACCAGGTATTGGATGGTGCCACCTCTCCTCCTGCAATCCAGAATGGACTCCACCTCGAATTCTTCTGATCCATCAACCAATACTGGTGCTGGTGGACCTGTCTGTCGATCAGAAAAAGGGTCGGAGACCTTAGGCTTCAACAAGGACACATGAAAAACTGGGTGGATGCGGAATGACTCAGGCAGTTCCAGTTCATAGGCCACTTCATTGACCTTTCGTTTGATGGGAAGGGGTCCTATGAACTTAGGGCCAAGCTTCTTTGATGGGCATGCCAATC
>BLSH010051266.1:839429-852310 GCA_018402905.1 Glandirana rugosa
AGTAAAGACTAGTGGCTATATTTGTTTTCTTTTCGCTGTTATATTAATATATATTATTATATATTTTTGTTATAAAGAATGAAAAACGATTTTATGTATAGGTTTTTTTTATAAAAAAAGTAGCCAAAACTGGGTAAATATAAGAAAGAGTATAAAAACCATTTTTTTTTTAGCGTTAGCCGTAAATAACTCACCAAACGCGTTTTCAACGACGTAAATGCTTACTACTCTTAAGTAATTAACCCAAAAATAAATTAAAAATGTAAAATGATCATTACCGCCACTACACGCTAAAAATAGCCCTGACGTTATAACGTCGCCTGTACAGCCTGATAAAACCCCCCTCCAGGTTGACCACTTCACTGCCAATGGCATTTACACAGTAATAAATGCATTTTCAAAGCACTGATCGCTGTGTAAATGCCAACGGTCCCAAAAAAGTGTCAAAATAGTCCGACATGTCCGCTGCAATATTGCAGTCCCGATAAAAATCGCACATCACCGCCATTACTAGTAAAATGTAAAAATTAAATAAAAACCCAATTAATGAATTCTCATCATTCGTAAATGCAGCAACTTTTGCGCAAACCACTCAATAAATGCCGATTGCGATTTTTTTTTTACCAAAAATATGAGAAAGAATATAAATGGGTCAAAACCGATGAAAAAAATATTTTTTTTGGATATGTATTTTAGCAAAAAGTAAGAAATATTGTTTTTATATATTATTATATATAATTATATTGTCGCTTTTCTTTTGTTTATATCGGTGATCAGAAATGACACAGAGGTGATTAAATACCACCAAAAGAAAGCTCTATTTGTGGGGGAAAAAAAGGACGCAAATTTTGTTTGGGTACAATATTGCACAACCGCGCAATTGTCAGTTAAAGCGATGCAGTGTTGAATCACAAAAAGTGCTCTGGTCCTAATGTGGGAAATCCTTCCGGGGCTCAAGTGATTAAAAAAATAATACTAGTATATGACTAAATTTCATTAATTAATGCAAGTTGCTCCATGAACCAGACATTATAAGTACCCCCAAGAGGGAACAGTTAAAAGCAAGCTTAACACATTTATAGTTACATCATTCATTAATTATACAGATTTCAACTGTATATCTATAAGAAGGACAGTTGTGGGACTTGACAGGTGAAATGGCGTGAGGAATTTGAGTCGGAAAAGAGAGACAGATGGGAAATTAGTATGTAAGTGGTCTTACATCATTTTGATAATTGTTATTTTCTGACAGATCCTCTCTGCAAATGCGATGGAAGTTCAGCAACGAATCATGGAAGAGCTACAGAACTTAAATTTTATGAAGGAAAACAACAATGGCACTTTTATTGAGAGAAAGCTGAGCTTTGAAAGAAAGAAGACTTTATCTCCCCTGGTAAGATATTCTTTATATGAAAACCATTGACCAAAGGATGGAAGTTGGTTGTGCTCCCTAAACTGCCAATGTCTACACATTAAGGGCTTTGCATAATAATACAGTGCACTGATTAATTATTTTCGGGAACCCATTGTAGCAAATCAAAAGCATTCTTCTGTGTTTTTTTTTTTTTAATCAGACATATGATATCTGATTTACAAGTGGTTGTTATGAGCTACTCACTGCATGACATTGCTACACACATAAAGCTCTGCATCTGTCCATGTTCAACTACAGCAATAGTGACATCTTCAGGCTATGTGTAGGTACTACACAACATACTAGCATTGTCACAAACCAACAAAACATGAATACATCTCTACATTTTTTATTTATTTGGTGTTATTGAGTATTAAGAACATCTTTAGTATTCATTTAAACTTCAGTCACTTCAAATAAGAAAACATATATCTGTATATCATGTAACGTTTCTTAATGAACACATTTTTGCATGAGAAATGGTAAGATTAATGAACATTACATATTATTCAATCTGGCCAACATGTGCCTAGAAAAAATCCTGAATTATTAAACTGCAGCTGTGATTTTACAGAAGAGTAGGAAAACTCATAGGACACAGGGGAATAAGGCATGGATAAACAATAGCGAGACGTAATAATAGTGAAACTAAGTATTAAAATAAAGAATTTTTGTTAATTGGAGTTAATATGCAAGGCAATATGAAAGCATTTGCTTTGGGTTTTGTATAGTGGGAGGCTTGTGAGGTAAAACAATTAAGGGAATAAAATCCCTATAATAGGAGAAGGTCATTTAATAGGTAATACCATGATGGTATTACTACAGCAATATGTTTAAGCAATATCTATGTTTAAGAATAGATGCCACTGTGCGGCCTTTTGAACACATTGAAGGCCGCATCACTGCTTTCTAGGATCTTACCTATTGTAACACTGTTCATTATATTCAACTATGTTTAGCTTTCCCTGTATAACCAGATTTGTACCTAATGTATTTATTTTATTCTGACATTGACAAAACTGGACAGCATGTAACATTCTTGATGCCAGGACGTTTTGCGAATAGCATGAATGGGGTAGAGACAATGGTAGTAAGATAGAGAGAGGGGTTCCTACTTTTACTATTAGGATTAAAATATAAAAGAAAACATAGAAACCAAAGGTTCCAAACCCATGCAAATCAATGACCAAATAAATAAACTACAATAAAGAGCTGCATGTTGTAAACTGTAAAAGACACATAAAACTTGAAAAAAAAACAAAGGAACCACGCTCTTATATCATAAATTACATATGATAAATCACTATAGCGAATAAATAAATATTCATTTGAATTATGAAAAATACATAAAAATTGTGAACTCCATGTATAGATCCCACACGTGAATAAACGTCCTCAGTGAGTATTGGAAAAGTTCCTCTCCACCAGCATGCAGACAGACAATGCACTCACCATATTTAATTGATCCCTATTACAGGGAGTCAAATTGCGCATATGGGAAAATCCAAGCTGACATACATGAGGTCACAGGAATGACTCCAAACTGCTGTGCTGTGTCCATTCAGTATATATATATAGATAGCATATTCAAAGAGGGAGAGCTATAGACTGGAGGGGGGGGGTGGTGACAGTCACAGAGGGGGTCATAAAACTGTAGTGTAATGGGTAAGGAAACAAACTTAAATTTAGGCCGTTATTTTTTGTGCTGAAAAGAAGTATCATTTGTAGTTCAAACATTTTCCTTTCCTGGATAGTTTTGAAATTCCCTTTAACAACTAAGACATGAAGGTCTTCAATAGTGTGGTCCAGATGTGAGAAGTGATGTCCCACAGGTGTGCAGAAACTGTCTTCTTTATGTCCCTTGATGGAATGTCTGTGTAAATTTATCCTTGTTTGCAACTTCTGTCCTGTTCCCCAACATAAGATCCTTTGCTACACCTTTTGCGTTGAATGAGGTGCATAACATTACTAGAGGTACAGCTGTATGATCCCATGATATTGAAGGTCCCATTTGTGTGTGTGACACTTCTAGATTGATTGATCAGGTTGCACAGTTTGCAGTGTGTTTATTGCATTATTTGTGACTTCATAATCACAGTGAAGTTTCCTGCTGATTAGTTTTTGTCTGAGATTGGGTGGTTGTCTGAAAGCCAATATTGGGGGTTGTTAGAATATTTTTTTCAGAGTTTCATCCTCTGTTATAATGGGTTGTAAATCTTTGATTATCTTTTTTATCCCTTCTAGTGCTGGGTTGTGTGTAGTGACTAGAGGTACACGGTTATTTGTTTTTTTCTCTTTGTATTGGAGGAGATTTTCTCTTCGGGTTTTCAAGGCTTTGTTTATGCTGTTGTTGATGGTTTTGTCTTTGTACCCTTTCTTATGGACGGAGTCTGCCAGTGTTCTGAGATGTTTATCTCTATCCTCTGGGTCTGAACATATTCGGTGGTATCTGATGGCCTGGCTGTTTATGACGGCCCGTTTAGTGTGAAAACTGGAACTATGGAGATAGCTGCATCGGTCAGTCGGTTTTCTGTATATCGAAGTGTGAAGCTTGTCATCCCTGATGCATACTGTGGTGTCTAGGAAGTGTGTTTGGATAATCCATTTTTAGTTTGATAGATGGGTGAAAGGTGTTGATCAATGAGAAAAACTGTATTAGATTTTCTTCACCTTCAGTGCATATCATAAAGATATCTTCAATATAGCGAACATATCCGTATGTTTTTTTTTTATATGCTGTTCTCCAGGTCAGCCATAAATACATTTGCATATTGGTGCAGAGTCAGTGAGATAAGACAGACGGAAAGCTATAGACTGGGGGGGGGGAGTCACAGAGGGGGTTGTAAAACTGTAGTGTAATGGGTAAGGAAACCTATATCTAAATTTAGCCCGTAACTTTTTGTGTCTCATGGTGCAGTAATTCGAATCATTTATTTAAAAATAAGGTTGTATTGCACTTACATCAAAGAAGACAAGGATGAGCATGTATTGTATAGGAATCATCGGTTAGCGCTCCACCTACATTCCAGCTGACCGGAAATTACATATCTCAAACACCACCCAATGCCGTTTCGTCAGCCTATGTCTAACATCTTCAGACATAGGGATGCATGGAAACCCAACCCCTAATATCTGGCAGACCAATCCTGTAGCTGCCTTACTTTCTTTTTCAATTGGAACTGCTCTGTCTGATCTCAGGACCCACTTTACATTGCTTTGGGTCCCCCAAAAAGAGTCTTGGAGGCAGTGGGCAAGCTGAAACTGTCTCGGCCAAATGCTCAAGATGGTATTACAGGTCTTGTAGCCACCTCTCTTGTTCCATCATGTTCAGGCTTCATCCAACCCTACTCCTCTGTTTGCGGATGAGAAGTAATTATGACGCTAAGAAGTAACTTCTACCTTGTATATGCATTGCAAAGACTGGTTCCAGGCCTTATACTTTTGTATAAATCTGTTTTATCTGCCTGATTTTGGCACCCTGCTCTGGTTGATGCCATTTATCTTTGCCTAGTGTGTTTTACCTTTTATTTTTTTAATGCTGTAATTCCCTTTCACAGCTACTAAGGCACAATTATACAGTCTCCCTGCCGGACAGTCAATACAGAAGGGTTAGGCTAGCCGTACACTGATTGAAATTCGGCTGGTTCATGTCACATACCTGATGGGGAGCCTGACGTGCTAAGGAAGGCCTCTCTTACACCTCTGGCTCGGGGCCCTGATAGAGTAGACAGGTGGCACAGGAGCTCAGAGGGGCACAAGTGCCTGTTGGTCTTGCTAGCAGTGAAGTCAGTAGGATATACAGGCCAGGTAGTGTAAGCTGGCAAAGAACCACAGTGGAGCAGGCGAGCTGGATCATGGCAGATCAGCAGTAGACAGGACAGGCTGGCACTGGTGGCAGCAGACTGGTGACGCACAGGCTGGTAGCAGACAGGTGCTTGCAGAAGAGAACTAGAGCAGGCTGGATAGCAGGGAGGTCAGGCAGGATGGGTCAGATACTGATAGGTGGATCAGGTACAAGGGTGCAGACAGAAGCGTGGTCAGGTTACAGGCCAAAGTCGGTAATAAATCAGCAATATAAAAGCCAAGGGAGCAAGCAGATGTGACGGTCAGGAGACAAGCCAGGGTTGGTGCAGGCAGAGTTCAAGGAGTAGTCAAGACAAGCCGGGTCAGTAACTAGAATGAGATGCAGGATAACAGAACACAAATTTGCTCTGCTTCTTTGCTCTCTAGCAGTGTGTTCACTATGTCTCATGGTGCTCTCTGTCCACTTCAAGTAGCTATTTATTTTCCTATTGCGCGCTATCTTTCATTGTTGATGAGGGACAGGTCCTTATCTATTATAAGCTGGAACATGAGAGGTTTAAATCATAAAATCAAGAGGTCCATTATAATTGCTTATATCATATAGCCATATAGCTAAATACGCCCTCTTCCTCTCCTCTGCAGAAAAAGTTGACTTGGGGCCCCCCACTGCCACCCGTTGCTTCCACCATTTGTCAAGATCATCCAAGTTGCTCCCGGCTGCACGAGGGGGCAGGCAGGCCGCACTCTACATGCCAGATGATAGTGGTGGGCTTGTATGTAAAAGAGGAAACTCAGTGGGCCCTCTTAGTCCAGATTCACCTACAAGCCCACAACTTTCACCCAACAGCGTGTGACCTGCCTGCCCCCACCTTTTGTGCACGCGCACAGTTGAGCAGGGTTGGGAGGGGCTGGAGGGGGGCTAAGCAGAGAGTGCACTGCTTGGGAAAAGGGCTTTCCCCATCACCCTGTGTAGGTGAAACTAGAAGGTGGGGGGTGTCAAGTTTCTTAAAACACTTTTATATGGAGTCTATAGTAAATGTACTCCCTCGGTCATTGACATATCCAAGCTGATGACTGGATCACTGCCTCCACCCTGCTCTGCACAGTCACAGCCCTACATCCTGTAGACTGGGTAATGCAGCCACAGGAGCACACATAGAGCAGGATGGACAACATCGCCCTCAGATCAGTCACAATTTCTGCGCCTTCATAACTCAGATCACCCCAATTCTTGTACCTTCTTAGGCTTTGGGGCATCACCCCAAATCCTGCGACTTCGCACCTCAGATCAGCTCTAATTTCTGCACCTTCACACCTCAGATCACCCAGTTTCTGCACCTTGACACCTCATAACAGCCCCAATTCCTGCACCTTCACACCTCAGATTAGTCCCAATTCCTGCACCTCTAAATTAGTAGTTGCCAATAGCTGGTTAATTACCAAAATTACAGTACCCAGCTCAGGGAGTCCGACACAACACCAGGACCAAAGCTAGTCTGATGTGGGGAGTGCAGGAAAAAATGTCAGGGGGGCAGAGGATGGTTAGTCAGCAGGGCACAGGATTGGGTCAGCGTTTTTTAGGGGAGTGTACAGAGGCCAGCAGGACAGAGAAGGGGAAGTCAGCATGGGAGTGTACAGGAGTCAGCAAAGCCGAGGACAGTGGTCAGTAGGGTGGAGAACAGGGTTCAGCAATGTGGTCAACAGGGGCAACCGGGGCAGAGGAAAGGGTGTGAGCAGGACAGTGTACAGGGGTCAGCAGTGCAGAGGATGGGGTCAGCAGGGCATAGGATTGCACCTGCAGGGTATAAGACAAGGGTCAGTGGGGCATAGGATGGGTTAAGAGGGGCATAGGACGGCATCAGCAGGCCATAGGATGGTGCCAGTGGGACATAGGATGGAGCCAGAATAAATGAGGACAGGGGTTAGCGGGGCATAGGATGAGGTCAGCAGGGCATATGATGGTGTCAACAGCACATAGGATAGGGGTCAGCAGGGCTTAGGACAATGGTCAGCGGAGCACAGGATGGGGTCAGTAGGGCATAGGACAAAGGTCAGCATGGCAGAGGACAGGGGTCAGTGGGGCATAGGATGGGGTCAGCGGAACAAAGGACAGGAGTCAGCGGGCAGAGGACAAGGGTCAGTGGGGCATAGGATGGGGTCAGTGGGGCATAGGATGGGGTCAGCAGAACATAGAACAGGGGTCAGCAGAGAAGAGGATAAGGGTCAGTAGGGCAGAAAATGGGGTCAGCAGGGCAGAGGATAGGACAGCAGAGCATAGAACAGGGGTCTGAAGGGCAGAGGATGGGGTCTGAAGGGCAGAGGATGGGGTCTACAGGGCAGAGGATGGAGTCAGCAGAGCAGCTGGGGTTCTGGCAGAGCTCTCAGCAGTGCTGCTCCTCCCCACACTGCATACAGCTGAGGAAAGAAAGGGGTAGCCTGGAAGTTGCACATCTAAGGATCCCCATGACTAAGCTCCGGGGGGCAGAGTGAAATGCATTGGGGGCGTGCCCTGGTTGGAGTCCAGGCTGAGGTTGCCACTCTATTGACCTCTCTAGGAAACCTTAGATGTGTGACTTCCAGGGGCTACCTCTTTCTTTCCTCTACCATTGTAGGAGCCAGGACAGGCTCCATCCCCTGTCAGCACTCTAACAGCAGCTGCGGATGCACCAATCATATATTACCAAGCCTGAGCGGCCCACACATTCCTTCCAGGTTACACTGCATACAGCTGAGGTTGGATTCTTTTACAAACACAGCCTCAATCTGCACAGTGTGTGCCTGGCTGTTGCAGCTCTGCTGCCTTCCCGATCTGAGGATTTCATAGCTCAGAACTGCACTAGCTAGCTACACACTGTGCAGATTGTCTGTACAAGAATCCAATCTCAGTTGCGTGCAGTGCGTGTAGGAGCAGCTTTCCTGCATGTCCTGTGTGAGGATGAGTGCAGTCTGAGGATGGGGGCAGGAGCTTACTGACTCAGGCACATCATCCATGGGGGGGGAAAGTGCTCCACCCCCTAGATCCAGCCATCCTCAACACCACTTGTCCTGTGAAGTGGACAGGAATGGAGGCAGGCGGGACATTCCTGTGTAGCCAGCCTTCAACTGCCTGCTGGCTTTGTTGATGTCCGATGCACTTGCCGGGGTTTGGCAACCCCTGTTGAGTAGATGTAAACCAACGGACCCCGGGAGCATAGGCAGGGTCACCATTGCGAACCCATGTTCCCAACACCCTACAGTTCTCTTGTCACTGTAGTACCCATTCCATTCTACACTATCTAGGATCGATTATGCAGTTATCTCCTAATCCAATCTGGCTCTGTAATGCACAAGGCTGTTTTCCTAACCAGGCTGCACTCAGACCCAGGTCCTGTGCTGAGTGACTGTCCTGCTGCATTGTAAGCACAGGAGGTCGCCCACTTGGTACAGCAGTATTTAGAGATGTCTTTGCATTTTTTCAGTGAATGCAAAGCATTCTCTGATTGGACGAGGTGAAGAGGCAGGGAGTCACTCCACCTCTTCCAATCAGACAATGCTGTGTTCACTGTGTTGTGTGTACTGCAGTGATTTCCAGTTTCTAGAGAGGAATCCCACATGTATGGTATATGCACAGTTACGCTGGTCCAAGCTGAACCAATGTAATTATCTAAAAGTATCCTTACCTGGGATTTATGCACTTCTATCAATATCAGACGGGATTTTGAATATATCCAATGTAAACTTTCCCATATGGGTGAATCCTGATTTGTTTTGTTAGGCTTTCAACTCCATCTCTATACAGTCTTTGGCAGATTTGGTATAGGTGATGGATTAATTACATGGATCAAACTGTTATATCACTTTCCCATGACCGTAATCTGTGCAAATAGTTCGATTTCCTCAGCTTTTCCTCTCCAGTGTAGCATATGTCATACTTCTTGTGGAGTGAAGTTCTTCTTTAAACACACAGGGGGAGATTTACTAAATCTGGTGGGCACAGAATATGGTGCAGCTGTGCATAGTAACCAATCGGCTTCTAACTTCAGCTTGTTCAATTATGCTTTGACAATAAAACCTGGAGGCTGATTGGTAACTATGCAGAGCTGCACCAGATTTAGTAAATCTCCCCCACATGCTGCTGGATAGACAGACAACATATGCCTGATATTCTGTAATACCCGTGGAAATCCTAATCCAAAATATAGTAGTCTTTATATGTATTTTGTCCCCTGCATGGTATAGTTGTGCATAGCCATAAAATAGTTAATTATTAATGGTTTAAATGCCCTAACTTGACAACTAAATATTCCAATCTGCATTAGCATTTTTGTAAATGCAGCCGTCAATAACTCCTGCCTTTGTTTTCCATTAAGCCTGAACTACCTCGACAGACCGAGAACCACAGGTGCAAGCTATTGTCTACCTATGGTGCAGATAAACTTTACCAAGCAAAGCGCAAGTGCAATGCTTCCCAGGACCAGGATATAGATCTGTATGAAGGGGAGCTGGTGGCTATTGTTGAGTACAAGGACCCTTTGGGAAGCACCAGCAGGTGGTTTGTGGACACAGGATGTAAGTAATAGAACACTCAATCAAATATTGACTTTCTTTTGTGTGGATATCGCTCTGTTCCACTATCTGAGCACAGTGGCTTACTTCTTACTAAGCAACTAGAGAATGGCTTCCAACTGTAATTACAGAACATTAAACATGCACTGAACATTTATTTTTATGGTAAAAAGAGCAGCCGACTTAGTTTCAGCCTACTGCAAAATAAAGTGGAGTTGGAAACATAAAAGCGTGGAGTGATATTAAACGACCATTAGCTAATTCTCCCAAAGTAGATATTTGCATGTCTGTAGACACCTCAGTAGAAAATGTATCTGCAGGCAATCATTTTTAAGTGGCTCAACTCCTGCTAAAACTTTAATCTTTTTTTTGTTAAATGCTTTTGATAAAGGCCAACTCCACTTTTCTTTGAGGCCCGGTTCACACTGGTGCAATATACGCTCCGACTTTGTGAGCACAAGTCACATGACGTGTACAATTTTTTTCTATGAGAACCGTCTTAACTGGTCCAACACAAGTCGGTCCGACTGTAGAAAAGGTTTCTGCACTAGTTTGGTCCGACTTTGGTCCTACTTCAGCCCATTCAATATTATTGAAGTTGGATAAAAGTCGGATCCTCGTCATAACATTCCGACTTGTGTCATCTGACATGGTGATTACAGCAGCAGGAAAAGGAATTTATGTCACACTGGGATTGGGTTGATTGGTCAAAGGACAAGTCAAGCTATCTCAAAGTCGGAGCAAAATCTTATCCTGTTCATTCAAGTTGGATGGAAGTAGGATCAAAGTAGGACCATGTAGGACCGATGTCGCAGGGCAAAGTAGGATGACAGTCGTACAACAGTCATGTCGTACCAGTGTGAACCTGGCCTGATTGTAAAGGCAGGCCTTTTTCAGAGACTATGAATGAGAACACTAAAACTTTTCTTTCACTCATGGTTAGTGTTTAGGTGAAGCAATTTATTATCAACTGTGTTTACTCTTTTTATATCATAATGACAACAGAAACTACCCAAATGACCCTGATCAAAAGTTTACATACCCCAGTTCTTAATACCGCATATTGCCTCCTTTAACATCAATGACAGCTTGAAGTCTTATGTGGTATTTGTGGATGAGGCTCTTTATCTTCTCAGATGGTAAAGCTGCCCATTCCTCTTGGCAAAAAGCCTCCAGTTCCTGGAAATTCTTGGGCTGTCTTGCATGAACTGCATGTTTGAGATCTCCCCAGAGTGGCTCAATGATATTGAGGTCAGGAGACTGAGATGGCCACTCCACATTCTTCACTTTATTCTGCTGTAGCCAATGACAGGTCGACTTGGCTTTGTGTTTTGGATCACTGCCATGTTGGAATGTCCAAGTATGTCCCATGCGCAGCTTCCTGGCTGATGAATGCAAATGTTCCTCCGGTATTTTTTGATAACATCTTGCCATCAATTTTGACCAAATTTCCTGTGCCTTTGTAGCTCGCACATCCCCAAAACATCAGTGATCTACCTCAGAGTTTCACAGGCCTTGTTGACTCCTCTCCACATGAAGCGTTTATGGTTGTGGCCAAAAAGCTCAATTTTGGTCTCATCACTCCAAATGACTTTGTGCCAGAAGGTTTGAGGCTTGACTCTGTGCTGTTTGGCATATTTTAAGCGGGATACTTTGTGGCATTTGCATAGTAATGGCTTTTTTCTGGTGACTCGACCATGCAACCCATTTTTCTTCAAGTGCCTCCTTATTGTGCATCTTGAAACAGCCACACTACATGTTTTCAAAGATTCCTGAAGTTATTTGTGGGTTTTTCTTTGCATCCCTACCTGACCGTTGTTTGGTTTCAACAGAACCCCTCATTTTTCCACTTCTTGATTAGAGTTTGAACACTGATTGACATTCTCAATTCCTTGGATATCTTTTTATATCCCTTTCCTGTTTTATACAGTTCAACTACCTTTTTCCACAGATCCTTTGACAATTATTTTGCTTTCCCCATGACTCAGAATCCAGAAACGTCAGTGCAGCACTGGGTGAAAGATGCAAGGGTCTGTCAGGAGTCTAGAAACTCGTTGACCTTTTATACACACACTAATTACAAGCGAACAGATCACAAGTGAGGAAGGTTACCTTTAATAGCCATCCAACCCCCTTTGTGTCAACTTGTGTGCATGTTATCAGGCCAAAATCACCAGGGAATGTAAACTCTTGATCAGGGTCATTTGGGTAGTTTCTGTTGTCATTATGATTTAAGAAGAATAAACACAGTTGATTGATAATAAATGGCTTCAGCCAAACACTAACCATGAGTGAAAGAAAAGTTTTTGTGTTATCATTCATATTCTCTGAAAAATAGCCAAGAAATCATACATTCTACCAGGGTATGTAAACTTATGAGCACAACTGTATTTTAAGTTTATTGTCCCTGTAATATAAAACAGATTCCTATTAATGAAAAGATCTGGAAAGAGATTATATTGCTTCCGTTCATAAACTGTTAAAATCTATAAATCAAATTTCACAGCAGTCTTTAGGTGTATGTTTATTTTATCTGAACTTTATAAAACGATCACATCATTGCTAAGTTATACAATGAATTTAATAGCTGTGTGTTTATGGTTATATATAACTGTGTTGTACTTATATATTTGCAGTACTGCAAGGGTACGTATATTCCTCCTTTCTGAAGCCATACAACCCAGGAAGGCAGCAGAAGGATTCATCTGACAGCGCATTTTGTGATGAAGACTTTGATGACCTCAGTCTCTTTGTCTCGCCTCGGCCTTCCCGTGACAGAAGCAGTCGTGCATCACAGAGCAGCGCTGGGGACAGCAGTCCGTCCATGAATGGAGATGAGGACAAACCTGAAATTAATGATTATGATGCAGACTTTGGTCAGAATGGAGAAGAATATCATGTAAATATCTTTTTTCATTTTGATACTGTTACATGCATACAAAACACATTGGCAGCAATGTTAAGTCCAATCAGCCTTTCTGATAAAGTGATATTTTAAGGAAAGACATTGGAATCATTAACTTTGTATGCAGTTTTTTTTATTTCTTATCTTTTTGACTTGTGTTTGCACAGGCTTTTGTAATATATCTTGTTCCCAGTGTGAAATATTAGCTGTGAC
>BLSH010051266.1:873560-885863 GCA_018402905.1 Glandirana rugosa
TTTTTCTTTCGACGGGTCTTCTTTGATTTCTTCACTAGCGTATATGATGATTGGTATCTTAACGACACACATTTTAACACTCGTCGTAATGTCTTCGCGAGTATATATGGTGCTCCGTCACATTACCGGATAACACTAATATATAAGAAGGATGACTCATATATTATTCTTTCCAAAAACAATGAATTTCACCATAATTTCCGAACAAAAAAATCGTTGTTTGTACAGTATAAATGGACGATACACGTCACCAAAACGTGTCTCATCGGGCTAGGAGGAGAAGCGTCCAGGGGGCATAGCAGGTAAATATGACATGTTTGTTGCTAAAAAAACAAGCCTTTAATACCACTTTAAGTAACAAAAACCTTTCTTATTATATACTCAGTAGGAAGAATATATAATCACAATAGGCCATTACACTGCCTCGTGGTATATATGAGCGCTTCTGTAATGCTGCTCACAATTTTACACACAGCAATTCTATGGTTAGTAGTATATGCGATCACTTCTTTAGTTTCTTCTGGGCAGCTTTCTTTTTCACCAGCTGAAGCCGCTTCATGGCGGTTAACTGTAAATCTTGGGAGGTAGGACCCTTGGCTGCAGACTGCTGTGTGCTAGGATCGAGAGTCGCCTTGCTACTAGAGCTTCCACTGCTTCCTGCAGAGCTTCCTCCTCCATTACTACTGCCCATCTGATTGCTCATATTGTTTCCAGATGAAATAATGCTTGGACTAGGCAGGCCTGTTTTGCTGACATTGTCACTACTCATAGAACGGCTAAGGCTGGTCTTTCCCAGAACGAGTGGTGGTAGAGGCTTTAGTGGTAAAGAGCTTGTGTTGCTGCTGCCTGATCCTGGTTTAGCTGCAGAGCCTGACTTCATAGGTGCTGGGCCAGTTGAACCCAATGCTTTCTGACCTGCAGATAAAGTGGGAGGTTTACCACTGGTAGTCTGTGCTGAGCTTCCAAGTTTTGAGGTTACTGGCACTGCACTGGCAGTCTTTGCTCCGAATGCTGCCCAGCCAGTAAGACCACTTGCAGCAGATGAGGATGACCCAGAATTGGAGGAATTTCCAGAGGTTGCAGAGGAGACCTACGTGAAGAGACAACAGAGGTGTCAGAGAAAATGACCAGAAATGATATATGAATTCTTATATATTACTGCACTAAATTAACAATCTATTAAAACATAAATACTGTATATCCCCAAGCTTGGGCTTGCTGGATGTTATTTGTCCATTTGTGAATATTAAGCCCATCTATCCTTTTTCATTTGGCAACACGTATGCTTCTTGGTTCTATGAAGGATTCCTGCTGTTGAGCAGAATGCTCGAGGATCTCTGTACTTAGAAACCGGGTGAAATTTAAATTTAAATTTTCCAGTCTGACAGTTTAAAGCACATTTGAAAAAACCAAGGCCTGCTGGGCGATTCTGGTCACCAGGTCATTTATTGTGCCCCTCACACCTCTCCTGCAGCTGTGCCACACCCCTCGTCTCCACCACCACCTTGTCTCAGCAGTTGGCAGCAAAGATAATGCAAGAACTCATCTCCCAGATCCTGCGCTTCTCAGTGCAGCTGTGGAGAGGCTCGTCTCTACCCCACCCCCCCCCCCCCTCCAACTCTCAGCAGTCAGCAGCACAGAGGAGGACAGAACTGCACCAAGAGATCCGGTTCCACTCTGTGCAGCCGCTGCAACCTCTCTTCTCCCCCTCCCCTGGTCTCTGCATTCAGCAAACTCCAGCCCTCCTCCAGACCCTGCAGGTTTTGCTTCCCAGCTCTGCCCCAGCTTCTTCCTGGCACCAGCACAAGGTAAGGGGGGGGGGGGTGCACTGATGTAAGGGAGGGCTCATGACATCTGAAGTAAAGGGGATAGGGGTACTCTGTACATCTAGCCATTTGAGGGCACCTATAATGCTCATGTGGACCACAATGAAATTGAGTTTGACACCCCTGGTTTAAAGCGTATGTCTAAGCAAATTAATAAAAAAAATCATATGCAGTGCATCTCTGCAATGCATGCATAGCTCCCCACGTGTTATCTCTTTAAAGGTTAAAGACAGGAAAATACTTACTGAACTGGCCAAAAAATCCATTAACCGCCTAACTTCCTGTAGTGCGCTGACCACCTGCTGCACTGAAGATACAAAAAGCCCACCAGAGGAGAACTGGGCAAAGCGGACAAAGCTGCTTGAGATTTCGGTGCAGCAGAGGCATCGTCATCTCACTACAGAAAGTTAGGCACTTACTAGATTTTGGTAGGAACAACAGATATTTTCCTTTTCTTCATTTTTAAAGAGGAAAACATAGAGACATGTGCATGCATTGCAGAGATTTACAGAATATGATTTTACTTTGCCCAGACTATCACTTTAACATTGGCATCCTGCCCAATATTTGTTGTGCTCCCCACTGCCCACCTCATTTTCACCACACAGATGTATCAATCATTTCCAACACAGGTATCCAACAATAATTTAGATAAAAGAAGGGAACGCTCTCTCTGGGAAATAGAATAATATTGACAATGAAAATACAAAAATGTTTACTCAGCGCACATAATCGAGCTTTGTCTGCTGTTATCTCTTTCTAAACAAAACAGTGCTTGCCAGATGGTTCATTGATCCTTTGACAAATTGTGTCTGGTTGAAACAGCATTAATAACGAACGAAAAATATGAAATTGAAGGACGACAGTGACCGAGCGCACTTCACATCCCTGGCACACTATGGAAAACTATGTCTATACAGCTTGGCTACTCACTGATAGGATATTTCCTTCATTATTCATATATATATATATATATATATATATATATATATATATATATATACACACACACAGTATCTCACAAAAGTGAGTACACCCCTCACGTTTTTGTAATTATTTTATTATATCTTTTCATGTGACAACACCAAAGATGCTACAATGTAAAGTAGTGGGTGTACAGCTTGTATAACAGTGTACATTTGCTGTCCCCTTAAAATAACTCAACACACAGCCATTAATGTCTAAACCACTGGCAACAAAAGTGAGTACACCCCTAAGTGAAAATGTCCAAATTGGGCCCAATTAGCCATTTTCCCTCCCCCAGTGTCATGTGACTCGTTAGTGTTACAAGTTCTCAGGTGTGAATGGGGAGCAGGTGTGTTAAATTTGGTGTAATCGCTCTCACTCTCTCATATTGGTCACTGGAAGTTCAACATGGCACCTCATGGCAAAGAACTCTCTGAGGATCTGAAAAAAAAGAATTGTTGCTCTACATAAAGATGGCTTAGGCTATAAGAAGATTGCCAAAATGCTGAAACTGAGCTGCAGCACGGTGGCCAAGACCATACAGTGGTTTAACAGGACAGGTTCCACTCAGAACAGGCCTCCCCATGGTCGACCAAAGAAGTTGAGTGCACATGCTCAGCGTCATATCCAGAGGTTGTCTTTGGGAAATAGACATATGAGTGCCGCCAGAATTGCTGCAGAGGTTGAAGGGGTGGGGGGTCAGCCTGTCTGTGCTCAGACCATACACCGCACACTGCATCAAATTGGTCTGCATGGCTGTCATCTCAGAAGGAAGCCTCTTCTAAAGATGATGCACAAGAAAGCCCGCAAACAGTTTGCTGAAGACAAGCAGATTAAGGACATGGATTACTGGAACCATGTCCTGTGGTCTGATGAGACCAAGATAAACGTATTTGATTCAGATGGTGTCAAACGTGTGGCAGCAACCAGGTGAGGAGTACAAAGACAAGTGTGTCTAGCCTACAGTCAAGCATGGTGGTGCTGGTGACAGGGTCTGCATGAGTGCTGCAGGCACTGGGGAGCTACAGTTCATTCAGGGAACCATGAATGCCAACATGTACTGTGACATACTGAAGTAGAGCATGAGCTCCTCCCTTCGGAGACTGGGCCACAGGACAGTATTCCAACATGATAATGACTGGAACAGGACTCCAGTGGCAACCTGTGAAGCTCTGGTGGACTCCATGCCCAAGAAAGTTAAGGCAGTGCTGGAAAAAAATGGTGGCCACAAAAAATATTGACATTTTGGGCCCAATTTGGACATTTCCACTTAGGGGTGTACTCAATTTTGTTGCCAGCGGTTTAGACATTAATGGCTGTGTGTTGAGTTTCTTTTGAGAGGACATCAAATTTACACAGTTATACAAGCTGTACACTCACTACTTTACATTGTAGCAAAGTGTCATTTCTTCAGTGTTGTCACATGAAAAGATATAATAAAATATTTACAGAAATGTGAGGGGTGTACTCACTTTTGTGAGATACTGCGTAAATATATATATATTAACAAAAATGATATTGAAGTTTTAACATTCCAAATTAACATTTGACATATGAGTACAAAAAGTAAGGAATGTAAGCTTAACTACAAAATGCTGCCCCAAAAAAGGTCTAGCGATACCTACAATTCTAGGCACAACTTGCATCAGGTATACCACTGGCAAACCAAATAGAATATTGTTTAAAAACAAAATCCCACTCAATCCCTATATACCAAGATGCCCCCTTTCCCCCAACCCCATGCAGTACTCCCGGTATAAAGAAGAGAAAGTTAACCACACACTCCAAGCTTTGTACCTGTTAACTACTCCCTTTACCAACTGAGTTTTTGGAGAGGGTCTGTGGGAGTTGTGTGGTATACTACATATACTCTGCACATTGTATGCGCTTCCAAAACTGCACTGTATTTAAGACAACCATCTAACCCGGGGGTCTCCACATTTTTTTCAGTATGAGGGCTACATTATACATTTTACAAATATTTTTGGCCTGATCAGTTTTATAAATGCTCCGTATAATAACTTCATATCAGAAGTCCCCCCTTTCACATTAGAGCCCCCACTCACATCAGAGTCCCCATCAGAGTCTCCCTTTATATTAGGGTCCTAATAAGACTCCCCTTTACCACTGTAATTAAGGCTACAGCTTAGCTGTAGCTGCGTAGCAGAAGAGTGGTAACCAGAAGATGAAGCAGGTCTAAATGGAGGAAGTTCCATCATGTGAATGTGCAAGCACGTCACTGGTGTGGCCAGTGGGCCATTGTATGGAGACCCTTTGAACTAAGCCCCTGGGTGTCAAATTTAAAGCAAAATACAATTTTATTTATTAAAAAGTCTATGTCTTCAAACAATTTTATAATGCATATAAAGTCCTTGTGCACAAAATAATTTAGGAGGGGCTCTCATGGCATGAATCCCTAGAGTGAAGCAGAACCTGTTTGCCTAACTGAAACCTTGTATACTTGTCTGTAGGCAGCAGGAGACAAAAGACGTGTGGGGGTAATTCTGGGTACAAATTGTCTAAAAATCAGCCAGTTCAGCAGGAACCGGCCAAATGTTGGTCAGTGTGTACAGCAGTCTGACATAAATTGGTCTATCGGAGAAAGCTGGCAGGCTCAGAGAGGCATGCTGACTGATGTGTGTCTGGAGAGCTGCAAAAACTGGAAGAAAAGAGCCTGATGAGCTGATTGGTACAGCAGGGAGGCTCTATTCTAGTGGCAGAGTGTTGCCTAGAACAGGGATCTGCAATTAGCGGACCTCCAGCTGTTGCAGAACTACAAGTCCCATGAGGCATAGCAAGACTGACAGCCACAAGTATGACACCCAGAGGCATGATGGGACTTGTAGTTTTGCAACAGCTGGAGATCCGCTAATTGCAGATCCCTGGCCTAGAAGATATCCCAATGTTCTCCCACCACTGCTACCTGGCCAAGTTTTTCCTGTGTTAGCCCCTGGACGATACAAACCCCAGGAGCCATGAGCCTGTCCCTCACTCCAGATCAGGATCTGCAGAAATCCCTGCTGTACCGATCTCAGACTCTCTCCTACCAGTCACAGTGCTTGCAGCTCTGCCGATTATTTCCCCATGCCTGTCAGTCACAATTTGGCAGATCAGTTAATTAACCCCTGCGCCTCTGCTGCCTCATTGCTTTTACTAGCCAGCCGTAAATCGACATTGTGACCAGCTGATCAGCAGAGGACATTTCTACACTACTGCTTCTAATAATTGTGAGTGTGCAAACTATTTCATGAGCAGTTGACTGGCAGTTGACCAGCCCAGTGTTGTTCAACTAAGGCTGCTGATTTAATCAAAATATTTTTTTACTATACAATAAGCTTTGATTCGGCCCTCTACAACAGTCCCAGTTTCTCATGTGGCCCCTTTGGAAAATGAATTGCCCACCCGTGCTGTAGATCATTGCCCCCGTGATCAGTGTATTGTGGGTGCAACGCAAAGGCTCCTCTAGGTGTCTTCCCCTAGCCACAGGAATGTACAAAGGTACAGACCCGCTGTTATGGGGCTGGAAAGAGTGCAGCAGGACTGCAGGAGAAAGAAGGAGAAGGAATCAACAACACCACTCAGCAATCAGAGTCACTGCAGCAACTCAATGTACACAGACTTGACGTGACTGTGCACTTGGCTCCATTCACAGCCATGCAAAAATTAAATTATTACAGCCTTTTGAAGAAGTAACTCACAATTCAGGGAAGTGTGTGTGTGTGTGTGTGTGTGTGTGTGTGTGTGTGTGTGGGGGGGGGGGGCAGTTTGAGGGTGGGAGACTGGAGCTAGTAGCTCTTATTACTGCAGGTTTTCTTCCAGCTGCATCACCAGCCCCTGTAGTTGCTTGTCTTCGTCGCTCTATTGGTCCTTTACTTTAAATAATCAGGGCCAGCAGTCCTGCATTTAAAGATGCCAAAGGTCCACTCACAACCTTAAGTGTCAAAGAATGGAGGAGACCACTGGCAGCTGGGGGAGCGAGTTGCATATTCTGTGCTCCCTAAAATAAATTAACATATAGCCCTTGCAGTGCAGGGAAGCCCCATTGCAGGGGTCATTTTAACCAGAGTTTAACTTTAAGGTATTTTTTCATTAGTACAATACAGATAATCATCTGCGAAGAATTGAAAGTATGACTAGGTACTGATGTGACAATATGTTGGTTGGATACATGGAGGTTCTTATACATAAGAAATACAAAAGAGATGCAACATTTTACTCCCCTTGTGTACAGTGTGAATCTAGAAGAGCACCATTACCAAATGTGTTGGTTTTGTTAACTGGACTATACCAGCAATTTAATTTGCCATTGATTGACAAAGTATTGCTTCAGTATGAAAGTCAGGCAACTAGCATTTCAAAAGGAATCAGCAATGGTAGTCCAGATATTTTTTTATTAAATTTACTAGCTAAAGTGTGCCATTTTCAGAACATGCAATGTTAGAAACATAAGAAAGAATGTTAAAGAACCATTTTAGCAGGTAAGATGCATAGGAAAAGAGTGTGCAGGGTATTGAGGCAGGCAGTCTCTGCAGGGGAGGAGTGCAGAGGATGTGATAGTGAGCAGTATGCAGAGGAGAGGAGTGCAAAGGGTATGACAGTGAGCAGTATGCAGAGGAGAGGAGTGCAAAGGGTATGACAGTGAGCAGTATGTGGAGTAGAGGAGCATGGAGGGTATCATAGCAGGCAGTATGTATAGGTGAGAAATGCAGAGGGTATGACTGTGGGCAGTATGAAAATGGACAGTATGTGTATAACAGGAGTTCAGAAGGTATGACATGGAGCAGTATGTGCAGGAGAGGAGTGTGGAGGATATGACAATGGGTAGGGATGTGCAAGAGAGTAGTGGAAGGGTTAGGACTATGAGCATTATGTGTAGGATAGGACTGTGGAGGGTATGGTGATAGGCTGTATTTGCAGGAGAGTAGTATGGAATGTATGATGTAATGTGCAGGAAAGGAGCGCAGAGTGTACGACGATATGTGCAGAAACAAAGTGCAGAGGATATGATGATGGACTGTATGTACAGGAGAGGAGTAAAGAATGTGGAAGGTATAAAGGCAGGCAGTATGTGCAGGAGCAGAGTGCAAAGGGTATTATGATGGTGACAAGTATGTGCAGGAAAAGAATACAGAGAGTATGATGCTATAATTAGGAAAGGAGTGTGGTGGGTTTGAGTGTTGAGCATTATCTGCAGGAGAGGAATGAGGATGACAGTGGCCAGTATGTGCAGGAGAGGAGTGTGGAGGGCATGACAGTAGACAGTGTGTGCCTCAAAGGGAATTGGAAAATATGATGGCATAAGCAGGGGAGGAGTGCGAGTAGGGTGACATTTGGTAGTATGGACAGGAGAAGAGTGCAGAGGGTATGAGAGCAGGCAGTATATACAGGTGCACAGTATGCAAGGTATGAGGGCAGATGGTATGCAGGTGGTCAGTATGTGTAGGAAAAGAAAGTATGCACAGATTTTATCGTGTCACCAACATGTAGGTGAGCTGGGGTGGATATCTGTCATCTGGTGGGAGAGGAGTGCAGAATGTCAAGGGACTGTGTAGCAGTGACTTCAGGGTTGCTACTGTGGGCCCTGAGGAGTGTTAAGACAGTTATGCAGGGATGTCTATCAGCACATTACAGTTCATGTAGAACTGATTGAGCATCTTTGCAGCCTCCTGATTCACTTCTACAAGAAAGCCAATAGCTTACTGTAAATGGTAAACAACCACTCAGCTGCCTGTAATCCTTAGGTCAGCAGGCAGCAAACGAGTCCCTCTAAAAAATGACAGCAACAGCCACTCAAATCAGAACTGCCCAATGTTATAAATCAAGGAGGGGCAGAGCTACATTTCTCCCATAAAACCCCCATAAATGTATCTTTACATGCTAGCACTAACACATTAGTCAATCTTTCACTCCAAACTGATATACAGTTTCTCACAAAAGTGAGTACACCCCTCACATTTTTGTAAATATTTTATATCTTTTCATGTGACAACACTGAAGAAATGACACTTTGCTACAATGTAAAGTAGTGAGTGTACAGCTTGTATAACAGTGTAAATTTGCTGTCCCCTCAAAATAACTCAACACACACCCATTAATGTCTAAACCACTGGCAACAAAAGTCAGTACATCCCTAAGTGAAAATATCCAAATTGGGCCCAAAGTGTCAATATTTTGTGTGCCCACCATTATTTTCCAACACTGCCTTAACCCTCTTGGGCAAGGAGTTCCCCAGAGCTTCACAGGTCGCCACTGGAGTCCTCTTCCACTACTCCATGACGGCATCACAGAGCTGGTAGATGTTAGAGACCTTGCGCTCCTCCACCTTCCATTTGAGGATGCCCCACAGGTGCTCAATAGGGTTTAGGTCTGGAGACATGCTTGGCCAGTCCATCACCTTTACCCTCAGCTTCTTTAGCAAGGCAGTGGTCTTCTTGGAGGTGTGTTTGGGGTCGTTATCATGTTGGAATACTGCCCTGCGGCCCAGTCTCCTAAGGGAGGGGATCATGCTCCGCTTCACTATGTCACAGTACATGTTGGCATCCATGGTTTCCTGAATGAACTGTAGCTCGCAAGTGCCGGCAGCACTCATGCAGCCCCAGACCATGACACTCCCACCATGCTTGACTGTAGGCTAGATACACTTGTCTTTGTACTCCTCACCTGGTTGCCACCACACACGCTTCACACCATCTGAACCAAATAAGTTTATCTTGGTCTCATCAGACCACAGGACGTGGTTCCAGTAACCCATGTCCTTCGTCTGCTTGTCTTCAGCAAACTGTTTGCAGGCTTTCTTGTGCATCATCTTTAGAAGAGGCTTCCTTCTGGGGCGACAGCCATGCAGACCAATTTGATGCAGTGTGTGGCGTACGGTCTGAGCACTGACAGGCTGACCCCCATCCCTTTAACCTCTGCAGCAATGCTGGCAGCACTCATACGTCTATTTCCCCAAGACAACCTCTGGATATGATGCTGAGCATGTGCACTAAACTTCATTGGTTGACCATGGAGAGGCCTGTTCTGAGTGGAACCTGTCCTGTTAAACCGCTGTATGGTCTTGGCCACCTTGCTGCAGCTCAGTTTCAGGGTCTTGGCAAACTACTTATAGCCTAGGCAATCTTTATGTAGAGCAACAATTCTTTTTTTCAAATCCTCAGAGAGTTCTTTGCCATGAGGTGCCATGTTGAACTTCCAGTCACCAGTATGAAAGAGTGAAAGCGATAACACCAAATTTAACACACCTGCTCCCCATTCACACCTGAGACCTTGTAACACTAACAATTCACATGACACAGAGGAGGGAAAATGGCTAATTTGGCCCAATTTGGACAATTTCACTTAGGGGTGTACTCACTTTTGTTGCCAGCGGTTTAGACATTAATGGCTGTGTGTTGAGTTATTTTGAGGGGACATCAAATGTACATTGTTATACAAGCTCTATACTCACTACTTTACATTGTAGCAAAGTGTCATTTCTTCAGTGTTGTCACATGAAAAGATATAATAAAATATTTACAAAAATGTGAGGGGTGTACTCACTTTTGTGAGATACTGTATATTATTTGATGTAAACAAAGCAACCTCTTTAAATTGCTTTATTGTGCCTCTTGTGTAATTTACATCTGTCAAGAAGACATGCAGCAGAATAGTGTACATTCAGGTCCATAAATATTGGGACATCGACACAATTCTAATATTTTTGGTTCCATATACCACCACAATGGATTTGAAATGAAACGAACAAGATGTGCTTTAACTGCAGACTTTCAGCTTTAATTTGCGGGTATTTACATCCAAATCAGGTGAACGGTGTAGGAATTACAACAGTTTGTATATGTGCCTTCCACTTTTTAAGGGACCAAAAGTAATGGGACAATTGGCTGCTCGGCTGTTCCATGGCCAGGTGTGTATTATTCCCTCATTATCCCATTTACAAGGAGCAGATAAAAGGTCCAGAGTTAATTTCAAGTGTCTCAAGTGTGCTATTTGCATTTGGAATTTGTTGCTGTCAACTCTCAATATGAGATCCAAAGAGCTGTCACTATCAGTGAAGCAAGCCATCATTAGGCTGAAAAAATAAAACAAACCCATCAGAGAGATAGCAAAAACATTAGGTGTGGCCAAACCAACTGTTTGGAACATCCTTAAAAAAAAGAACGCACCGGTGAGCTCAGCAACACCAAAAGACCCGGAAGACCACAGAAAACAACTGTGGTGGATGACCGAAGAATTCTTTCCCTGGTGAAGAAAACACCCTTCACAACAGTTGGCCAGATCAAGAACACTCTCCAGGAGGTAGGTGTATGTGTGCCAAAGTCAACAATCAAGAGAAGACTTCACCAGAGTGAATACAGAGGGTTCACCACAAGATGTAAACCATTGGTGAGCCTCAAAAACAGGAAGGCCAGATTAGAGTTTGCCAAACAACATCTATAAAAGCCTTCACAGTTCTGGAACAACACCCTATGGACAGATGAGACCAAGATCAACTTGTACCAGAGTGATGGGAAGAGAAGAGTATGGAGAAGGAAAGGAACTGCTCATGATCCAATGCATACCACCTCATCAGTGAAGCATGGTGATGGTAGTGTCATGGTGTGGGCATGTATGGCTGCCAATGGAACTGGTTCTCTAGTATGTATTGATGATGTGACTGCTGACAAAAGCAGTAGGATGAATTCTGAAGTGTTTCGGGCAATATTATCTGCTCATATTCAGCCAAATGCTTCAGAACTCATTGGATAGCGCTTCACAGTGCAGATGGACAATGACCCGAAGCATACTGCGAAAGCAACCAAAGAGTTTAAGGGAAAGAAGTGGAATGTTATGCAATGGCCAAGTCAATCACCTGACCTGAATTCGATTAAGCATGCATTTCACTTGCTGAAGACAAAACTGAAGGGAAAATGCCCCAAAAGAACAAGCAGGAACTGAAGACAGTTGCAGAAGAGGTCTGGCAGAGCATCACCAGGGATGAAACCCAGCGTCTGGTGATGTCTATGCATTCCAGACTTCAGGTTGTAACTGACTGCAAAGGATTTGCAACCAAGTATTAAAAAGTGAAAGTTTGATTTATAATTGTTAATCTGTCCCATTACTTTTGGTCCCTTAACCACTTCCTTACCGGGCCATTTCTGACACTCCTCTCCTACATGTAAAAATCATCATCTTTTTGCTAGAAAAATACTCAGAACCCCCAAACATTATATATGTTTTTTTAGCAGGGACTCTAGGGAATAAAATGGCAATCATTGCAACTTTTTATATCACACGATATTTGCGCAGGAATTTTTCAAACTCGTTTTTTTTGGAAAAGAAACAGTTTAGTGAATTAAAAAAATACAAAACAGTAAAGTTAGCCCAATTTTTTTGTATGTTGCAAAAGAGGATGTTACGCCGAGTAAATTGATACCCAACATGTCATGCTTTAACATTGCGAACACTCGTGGAATTGCGCCAAACTTTGGTACTTAAAAATCTCCATAGGCGACGCTTTAAATTTTTTTACAGG
>BLSH010051266.1:886429-906806 GCA_018402905.1 Glandirana rugosa
GAAGACAAAGGTGGATGTCCGTGATTTTTTAGTTTTCGGCTGGGTCTTCGGACGGAGAAGATATCATAGCCGACATTACGGTCAACATTTCCTGTGTAGGTGGTAGTTCGGACTTGACTTCGGGTTCGGTCTAAGAAGATGGAGAAAGGATCGAAAATTCTCTCGACTTCAATTCCATGACGTAATGAGCTGTAGATGTCAGTCCAGGTATTTATAACCCTGTAACTGTGTTAAGATTAAAAAAACCGAGATATGTGGTGGTGTTACCTAAATTTTACTTTGCTTGTTCTACACGAAATTGACGTCTGAAAGTCGAAATTCACCTGATTTGGATGTAAATACCCTCAAATTAAAGCTGAAAGTCTGCAGTTAAAGCACATCTTGTTCGTTTCATTTTAAATCCATTGTGGTGGTGTATAGAGCCAAAAAAATTAGAATTGTGTCAATGTCCCAATATTTATGGACCTGACTGTAGATGTCGAGTAATGCAGTACCTTAACTTCAGCTCTCTTAAAAGCTAGGAAAGAGGTAGAAGAATCTGGCTTGGGCTTCAGTTCAGGCTTGATGGTGGATGTGTCCTTTACAACTGGCATTACAGCCGATACTATAGAAGAGGCAGGCTTCTGGGTCGGCTTTTGATTTTTTAGTGCCTGTAGGTGGAAACAGAAGGGATTAGTATATAAAAGAATTTACCCAATGATCTCAAAACTGTGTGTGTTTTTAAGCATCCACTAACCAAATTTTCTTACATGCAAAAATAAAATATTAGTAAGCAAATGTTTATGCAGCTAGGGCTAGGCAATTATGCTAAATAAAATTATGTTATATTTTATTATCTAGAAAGTCTTTAAGAAAGCACCTATAGAGTTGGCATTAAATCCATTTATATAAACTGTAGAAATATTAGAGCTGAAAAATGAAAAGTAGAACAAATGGTAAACAATGCATTTGTCCACAGCAAACCACTCAGCGATTTCATAAAAACATCACCCGTATGGCTTCATAAAGTGCACCTTTAGGCCTCATACACACGGACGTTTTTTGACGCCGGCATTTTCTGGCGTTTTTTGCAGCTCTCCATGTTAGTCAATGGCCCCATAAAAACGTCGGCGTTTTTGAGCTGTAGATGACGTCGGCGTTAGTGAGCTGAAACTAGAACCCACAGCCATCGCGTTCTGAGGCTGTAATGTTTTGTCATTTTTTGACGCCGACGCCACAATATGCCAACAAACGCCACCTAATATTATACCGGCGTTTTTTGACGCCGACGTTTTTAGGTTGAAAAATAGCAGAGGGATGATTTTTTTTTTAAAAACGCCTATTGACGCCGACGCTCACTAACGCTCAAAAACGCTGATGCATAACGCCGAAAAACGCCGGGCCCGACGTTTTGTTTATTTTTTTAGAAACGTCCGTGTGTATAAGGCCTTAAGTGTTACTAAACCCACAACAGTAATATCAGTCTGTATATGCAGTATAGCATACTGGTTATCACTGTAAAACCTAAGTGGTTAATCCTCTGCATTGTGTAAAAAGGCTGTTTAATACTGTCTTCTCTGATCCTCCCCATCTTTTACTGTCCCCAATCCATCTGCTGATAGAACAGAGCCCGCAGAGGCACTCTGCAAATCAGCACCGCCCAGACAGAGGGTCAGGGGTCATGCAGCCTCATAGGACATTCGGAAGAGAATGAAAAACTCCTCCTGTAAGCTTTAACCAGTGCTCAGTTGGACACAAGACTGCTATATACTGCTGATGAAAAAAGGTATTAAGCAGTTTATATTTAATAAAATAATTGCATTTCCGTGTTCTGTCTACTGTGAGAGACCAGATATAGTGAATACATGGTCCTGTGTTTAGTAGCACTAAAGGGATATTATATTAAACCCTTGTCTTTTTATTATTTCAAAAGAGGAGGTCCACATTTACCCAATGGGAATGGTCCGAGTACTTAAAAATGTTCCTTTCCTTATCTCCCATCCAGTCCCCAGGTCACCATTCATGCCTCCGTGTTTCAGGGTGTCCTTTAGCTAGTCAGCTGCTAAGGAGAGACTTGTGTGTCCTAGTCAGGACCTTAGCCAAACTGTGTGTGTCCTTAGACACACACAGTGTCTAGAAAGCCAAGCCCCTGCTCCCTCCTAATTCAAGAAGACTGAATGACAGCTGCAGCAGCCTGTCGCAACCCAACCCACAGGGACACTCTGCAACCCTGAAGTTTTAGGGAAGTAGCGCAGTGGGGCCTGGAGTTAGCGGTAAACAGAAAAAAAAAGTAAGTGTCTGGGAAAAGGAGGGGCTTACAAATGTACTGAGATGTAAGCAAAACCTAGCATTGCGTACAACTTTAAAACAAGGTTTACCATTTTGTTTCCCTTAGCTGGCCCAAATCTACTTCATCCTTTTCCTCCTTAAATGCATACTTACCTTGATCCTGTAGGGTTTGTTTGCATCTCAATGTGAACATCCTTAATATGCTAGCTATGCCTGTACAGTAGGTTCCTATAGAATTCTTTGGCATCAGCTTCCGAAGCTGGAGGTGCTAGGGGATCATTCCCACAAAAGTCTGCGGGAAGCTACTGTAGGCAAAGCGTACAGAAGATATTCAGGTAGGGCTGTAAACAAACAGCAGGTACCCTAGCCACTAGATCGAGGTAAGTATGTGTCTGGGAACACTGGGTCTAAGTCAGGAAAGAGAGCAGAAAGGATAGGTACACATTGCTTTAAAGTGCATGTATTCTTTCAGATTCATGACTCTTCTAAGAGCCCTTTCCCACAGGGGCGACTTGTGCTCTGACTTGTGTCCTCTCAAGTTGCCCCAAGTCCCTTGACATCTTAAATCCCATTGAAGTGAATGGGAGCGGTTTTAATGTACACTACTGAAGTCGCTCCGTCTTCAAAAAAGGTTCCTGTACGACTTCATGGCAACTTCTATCCGACTTGTGCCCATAGAATTCAATATAAGTCGCCTACAAGTCGGATCCCCCATCTATATTGAAGTGACTTACAGGAAAAAGAAAATAATTTACACAGTTACTTCCTCCGAATTACCCAGGCAACCCCCTCCCTCCCTTCTCTGATTGGCCACAGGCAAAGTCGCCTGGCATGGAGTCGTGTTGTAAGTCGTCCAAAGTCGCGTTGTAAGTTGTCTAGCAAAGTCACGCCAAAGTCGGATCGCCCCTATGTGAACACAGCCTAACTTTACTCAGTGTAAAACACTAACTTCTAGCATGACTTCTTAGTATCCACTATTACCCATAGTGATCCACTAACCAATGCATAAGCCCATATACTTTGCTGCATTACATATATAAAACTCAGTTACTGGTATAGCAGAAATTGTGATCTTTATAAAGGAAGACACATGAAGAGCAGGGATCCTCACCATTCTTTTCATCTGCCGAGTACAGCGGGCACAGTACCATACCAGACGGGGGTCATTCACATCCTTATCTGTAACTTGAGGTTTGTGGCAATCCTGATGATAGAGGTTGTGGCACTCCTGGCATTCCACCAGTTGGTTACCAGAAAACACTGTCATTTGTCTGGAATTAAATAATAAATATCTAAAGCTAAAAAAAACCTTGATTTAATTAAATCCAAAACAAAAACACTTAAAGTGGAACTGAACCCATCGATTTAACAGTTTCAAAAAACAGTTACATTCCAGGCACTATTTTTGTAACAAAATATAATGCAATGCGGTTTTAGCACAATACTGTACAAAATCAAGTATTCTTTTGTAAAAGTTTAGTTTAACTTAAAATGGGCAGAATCTAAGAACTAACCTTGCATGGAAAAAATTAAATAATGAAGTATGCAACACTGCAATAAATAATAAAAATAGGATTGAAGAAATACAGTTAATGGGTGAGCCTTCTGTTCTTCACATACTAGACTAATAGATGTTTTAAGCAGATTGCTTGTTTTGGGATACATAATGCAGCGCTGTTTGCAATATGATGTTAAATAACATTAACAGTGCTAAACTATGTTCATAAAAACTTAAAGTAATATTAAAAGGTATTTTTTTAAAATAACAAACATTTTATACTTACCTGCCCTGTGCAGTGGTTTTGCAGAGCAGTCCCGATCCTTCTCTTCTCGGGTCCCCTGCACGCACTCCTGGCCCCTCCTCTTCCTTGAGTGACCCCATAGTAAGCTGCTTGCTATGGGGTCACTCGTGTGTGCCCGCGCCCCGCTCTATGTGTCCATAAGAAACATAGAACGGGGCTCAGCCCTGCCCCCACTGGCTGTGATTGACAGCAACGGGAGTCAATCACTCCCCTTGCTGTCTCTCAGCCAATCAGGAGGCAAAGGCCCGGGATAATAGCCGCTCTCATACACATCACTGGATTGCGATAGGGCTCGGGTATGTATTAGGGGGGTTGTGAGGGAAGCTGCATAATAAAGGTTTTTTTACCTTCATACATAGAATGCATGAAGGTAAAAAAAATCTTCAGCCTTTAGAACCACTATAACACAATGGTGTTTATAACTACTAGTGTATACAGTAAGTAAAAGGCAATGATCACCTACCGACAGACTACACAGGCAAGACCCATCTCCATGGCAAAGTCGTCAGCATTTGTTTCATCAAAACTGGAAAGATCAGGAATAGGCAGGTCCTTGCTGGGCTGTGCTGGATTTGGGGAGGAACGAGCTTCTGGCTTCTCCAAACGAGGTTTCTTTGGTAAATCAATAACATCACAAATATCCAGCTTCATCTGCCCCCACAAATACATACAAAAAACAAGGATGAGAATGGCGCTCAGATTCATACATTTTTCTGCTTGGATTCATATGGAAAAAATGGGTAAATCCTGGGTGAAAGTTGTGTGAAAAAAATATGAATTGTTCCCATGTGTAAAAGTGAACAATTCCAGTTCATTGCATATATAGAACAACTTTTCTCTTTCTGAATAACATTTTTGTTGTTTATTAGCCACCACCCAAGAAAACAGCTTTAAGTGTGAGCCCAGAAACAGGGTGTTGTATTTGCCTATGGGATATATACCCAAAAATCTAGAAGTAAATCAGTCCTCATTTGGTGTGAACTGTGTCAAACATTCCATATTTTGCTGCTTCAGACTTCACAAACATGAAAGACATTTAAATTAGTGTTAGCTATTCATCACCATGGTGATAACAATAATCTATGATTAAAAAAGTATTAATAGAAATCACAAACATATTATACATTTTCATGAGCACTACTGACATAACAGCGTGAAAAATGTGGCACCCTGTAGGGTTTGCAAGTATGTTTGTTTATAATCAGCTAAACTAAGCCTGCCCCTGCTATACAATGGTCCATGGTTGAAATCTTTATCATACCTTAAACTTTTGAATGATCATGGACACATGGACATAGATCCATAAATTAAGGCTCAATGTAAAAAGTGTATGCCTGGGATTCAAGGGCTCTCCAAGCCCTTAAGAAAACTAGCTGAGGATTGACAAGCATGCTTACAGTCATCAAAGGTGCCTACAGTTCGACATTTCCATCACTTTTGACCACCTCACAGGCTTACTTCAAAGCTGAACCATAGGGAGATATAAAGGACATTACATGAATTCAAAGATAGAAAGGCCTAAAGACTACCACATTGCCCAAACAATGGGTTGGATATTCAGCATGGATTATTCATGCTTCTGTTTCCTGTGTAATTTGTAGTACATCTATAATTTTGGCTCCTCCACACACGCAACACGTTTCTTAGATAAAGATCCACTTCATCAGGAGTTCATTAGTGGAGCATTTTTACATTAACTGGGCTTGAGGGCACAAAGGAATAGGAACGCAAACCACCCAATGGAGGGAGCACACATTCAGGGAAACAGGCCCTAGAGCCCTAGGGCTAGAAAAGCAGGGGGCCCGGGGAGACCATACAACACTGCATACCGCACAAATTCCATAAATTGCTACTTGGACTCGTATTTGTATTATTTTAGTCTGGCTTTCAGAACCTTAGAATCTTGTAAAGAATATACGTCTTTATTCACCTCAATGGAGCGGTGCGTCTCCCCAGGCCGCCTGGTAGTGCCTATAAAATCCTGCCATAGATACGGGTTCATACCTCAAATAGCTATTCTGATTATATGGATGCAGCAAGGTCTACTCAATCATTTACAGTGCTTCACCTTTTCCACATTTTGTTATGTTACAGCCTTATTCCAAAATGGATTAAATTCATTATTTTCCTCTTACAAACAATACCCCATAATGACAATGTGAAAGAAGTTACTTTGTTTCAAATATTTGCAAATTTATAAAAAAAAAAAAAAAAGGAATTTAGGAATTTAAAGGATTTATTATTAAAAAAGGAAAAAAAATCCCATGTACATAAGTATTCACAGCCTTTGCTCAATACTTTGTTGAAGTACCTTTGGCACCAATTACAGCCTCAAGTCTTTTTGAGTATGATGCTACAAGCTTGGCACATCTATTTTTTGGCAGTTTCTCCAAATCTTCTTTGCAGGGCATCTCAAGCTCCATCAGGTTGGATGGGGACTGTCGGTGCATGGCCATTTTCAGATCTCTCCGGAGATGTTCAATCAGGTTCAAGTCTTGGCTCTGGCTGGACCATTTAAGGACATTCACAGAGTTGTCCAGTAGCCATTCCTTTGTTATCTTGGCTGTATGCTTAGGGTCATTGTCCTGTTGAAAGACGAACCTTCTCTCCAGTCCAGAGTGCTCTGGAGCATGTTTTTATCAAGGATGTCTCTGTACATTAATGCATTCATCTTTCCCTCGATCCTAACTAGTCTCCCAGTTCCTGCTGCTGAAAAACATCCCGACAGCATGATGCTGCCACCACCGTGTTTCACTGTAGGGATGGTATTGGCCAGGTGATGAGCAGTGCCTGGTTTCCTCCAGATATGATGCTTGCCATTCGGGCCAAAGAGTTCAATCTTTGTTCCATCAGACCAGAGAATTTTGTTACTCATGGTCTGAGAGTCCTTCGTATGCCTTTTGGCAAACTGCAGACAAGCTGTCATGTGCCTTTTACAAAGGAGTGGCGGATTCCGTCTGGCCACTCTACCATACAGGCCTGATTGGTGGAGTGCTGCAGAGATGGTTGTCCTTCTGGAAGGTTCTCCTCTCTCCACAGAGAAACGCTGGAGCTCTGTCAGAGTGACCCATCGGGTTCTGGGTCACTACTCTGACTAACGTCCTTCTCCCCTGATTGCTCAGTTTGGCCGGGCGGCCCACTCTAGGAAGAGTCTTGGTGGTTCCAAACTTCCATTTACGGATGATGGAGGCCACTGTGCTCATTGGGACCTTCAATCCTGCAGAAATGTTTCTGTACCCTTCCCCAGATCTGTGCCTTGATACAATCCTGTCTCAGAGGTCTACAGACAATTCCTCGGACATCTTGGCTTGGTTTTTGCTCTGACATGCAGTGTTAACTGTGGGACCTTATATAGATAGGTGTGTGCCTTTCCAAATCATGTCCAATCAACTAAATTTACCACAGGTGGACTCCAATCAAGTTGTAGATACATCTCATGGATGATCAGTTGAAACAGGATGCACCTGAGCTCAATTTTGAGTGTCATGGCAAAGGCTGTGAATAGTTATGTACATGCGATTTTCTCATTTTTTATTTTTAATCAATTTGCAAAGATTTCAAACAAACTTCTTTCATGTTGTCATTATGGGGTATTGTTTGTAGAATTTTGAGGAAAATAATGAATTCAATCCATTTTGGAATAAGGCTGTAACATAACAAAATGTGAAAAAAGGGAAGCACTGTGAATACTTTCTGGATTCACTGTAAATGCAACTAGTGCAAGTACATGAAACTGGCTTGGTTTTAGCATCTTGAAATCCCCTATACAGCCAACTGGAAGAGGGAAGAGCAGGTTTGGGGACAAATTAGGAGTGCAGCTTGCAAAAATGCTTACAAGGAACATGCTGATAGAAGGAGAGATCAGAGTGAGCTGCTTTTTTACTGTCTAGTCAGCATGCAGGGGGTGAACAAAGGAGACCCCTTCATACCTTTTACAGTTTATAACAATAGTAGATAAAGTGGTGTCATCCACCCGACAGTGATTTGTGACAGGGTTGTGTAACAAGAAAAGCTAGAAGGCCACAAATACACACAGTATCTCACAAAAGTGAGTACACCCCTCACATTTTTGTAAATAATTTATTATATCTTTTCATGTGACAACACTGAAGAAATGACTCTTTGCTACAATATAAAGTAGTGAGTGTACAGTTTGTATAAAAGTGTAAATTTGCTGTCCCCTCAAAATAACTCAACACACAGCCATTAATGTCTAAACTGCTGGCAACAAAAGTGAGTACACCCCTAAGTGAAAATGTCTAAAGTGGGCCCAAAGTGTCAATATTTTATGTGACCACCATTATTTTTCCAGCACTGCCTTAACCCTCTTGGCAGTGGCAGAATTACCAGGGTCACAACAGTCGCACTGGCGACTGGGCCCTTTCATTCTGCCAATGTCAGGGGCCCCAATGGGTTACTAGTTTCACGGCAATGAGCTGAGAACGTCTCTCTCATGGAAGAGCTCAGAGCCGCATTAATAGTTCTCCCTCTGCTCCTCCTCCGTTCTCTCTCGCACGGGATGGACAGGAGACAGGCGATCTGCTCCCCCTCCTCCCCTCTCCTGTGTGTGCTCTGCGAGTCTGCGGGAAGAGTCAGCTCATTAGCTTCACAGTCACATTTGACTTCCCACAGAGCACACGCAGTAGGAGAGAGTCGTGGGTAGAAGGAACAGACCAGCTGTCCTATTCTCTCCCATCCCATGAGAGAGAGAATGGATGAGAAGGAAGAACTATTAATGCCGGGAATGAGCTCTTCCATGAGAGGAGATGCTGTCAGCTCATTGCTGTGCTGAGAAGGCAGCATTGATGAGCACTGATAGAAGGCACTAATGGGCACTGACAGGCAGCATTAATGGACACTGATATGCTGCAATAATGGACACGGATATGCTGCAGTGATGAGGTGGCACTGATAGGCGGCACTGTTGGGAACTGATAGGTGGCACTGACCAGCTGCACTGGTAGGCGGCATTGATGAGCAATGATAGATGGCACTGAAAGGTGGTATTGATGAGCACTGAAAGGTGGCACTGATAGGCAGCATTCATGGGCACTCATAGGTGGGATTGTTGAGCACTGATAGGCAACATTAATGGCCACTAATATGCTCCACTAATGAGGCGGCACTGATAGTCGGCATTGATGAGCACTGATAGGTGGCACTGATGGGCACTGATAGGCAGCATTAATGGTCACTGATATGCTGCACTAATGAGGAGGTACTGATAGGCGGCATTGATGAGCACTGATAGGCGGCACCAATGGGTATTGAGCACTGATAGGCAGCATTGATGGGCACTGATAGGCAGCACTGATAAGCTGCACTGGTAGGTGGCATAATGAGCAATGATAGGTCGCACTGATAGGTGGGATTGATGAGCACCGATAGGAGGCACTGATAGGTGGCATCAATGGGCACTGATAGGCGGCATTGATGAGAACTGATAGGCGGCACTGATAGGTTGCACTGAGGATCAGGGCACTAATTATTAGTGTAAACAATTTACTGATATTATTGCCATTTAATTGCTCTCATTTCCTCACCCAGACACAGTGCAGGAGGAAGGGGCTGCAAATAACCAGCAAATTTGTTTACATGTGATCAGCTGATCACATGGTAAAGGACCACTGTGATTGCGCTGGATGCACGTCCCAGGGGACTCGTGGGAGGCAGATTTCTGGGAGGATGTCCATGGGGCTCAGATGGGGGGGTTGATCACGGGGGGGCCATCATGGTTTCATGCACCGGGGCCCTAAGGGTTCTAGTTACGCCTCTGCCTCATGGGCATGGAGTTCACCAGAGCTTCACAGGTTGCCACTGGAATCCTCTTCCACTCCTCCATGACGACATCACAAAGCTGGTGGATGTTAGAAACCTTGCGCTCCTCCACCTTCCGTTTGAGGATGCCCCACAGATGCTCAATAGGGTTTAGGTCTGGAGACATGCTTGGCCAGTCCATCACCTTTACCCTCAGCTTCTTTAGCAAGGCAGTGGTCATCTTGGAGGTGTGTTTGGGGTTATGTTGGAATACTGCCCTGTGGCCCAGTCTGTGGGGGGAGCGGATCATGCTCTGCTTCAGTATGTCCCAATACATGTTGTCATTTATGGGTCCCTCAATTAACTTTAGTTCCCCTGTGCCTGCAGCACTCATGCAGCCCCAGACCATGACACTCCCACCACCATGCTTGACTGTAGGCAAGACATACTTGTCTTTGTACTCCTCACCTGGTTGCTGCCACACACGCTTGACACCATCTGAACCAAATACATTTATCTTGGTCTCATCAGACCACAGGACATGGTTCCAGTAATCCATGTCCTTAGTCTGCTTGTCTTCAGCAAACTGTTTGCAGCTTTCTTGTGCATCATCTTTAGAAGAGGCTTCCTTCTGGGACGACAGCCATGCAGGCCAATTTGATGCAATGTGCGGCGTATGGTCTGAGCACTGACAGGCTGACCCCCACCCCTTCAACCGCTGCAGCAATGCTGGCAGCACTCATATAATGTCTATTTCCCAAAGACAATCTCTGGATATGAAACGGAGCACGTGCACTCAGCGTCTTTGGTCGACCATGGCGAGGCCTGTTCTGAGTGGAACCTGCCCTGTTAAACCGCTGTATGGTCTTGGCCACCGTGCTGCAGCTCAGTTTCAGGGTCTTGGCAATCTTCTTATAGCCTAGGCCGTCTTTATGTATAGCAATGATTCTATTTTTCAGATCCTCAAAGAGTTATTTGCCAATGAGGTGCCATGTTGAACTTCCAGTGGCCGGTATGAGAGAGTGAGAGCGATAACACCAAATTTAACACACCTGCTCCCCATTCACACCTGAGACCTTGTAACACTAACAAGTCACATGACACCGGGGAGGGAAAATGGCTATTTGGTGCCAATTTGGAAATTTTCACTTTTGTGAGATATTGTGTATGACACTGATTTCTGCAGCATTATCAGCCGTCTGTATTTTTTCCACACTCTATTATATTATATTATAGACATCACACTGATTATTGCAGCATGGAGAGGGGATTACCTGGGTGTCGGTCTTGCTGAAAGACGTCATAACCGTAGACACAAAAGTTAACATTTTCTTGAAGTCTTCGGTATCAACACTGCCGGATCCATCAATCAGGAAGACGATATCCAGGCTGGAAAGGCTACACTCTGCAGAGACAAAGAGAACGGGAATGAGGGCACCGCAGACCCGCTGTAAGAGAAAAGCCAACCCCCGGACCCATGGGCGTCCGCAGGTAGGGGCAAGGGGGGGCAATTGCCCCCCTGGAATCAGGGATCAGATCAGGGGTTCCCCACTAGGTCCTTATCCTCTTGAGCCATGTATGCAGTTTCTGACAGTCTCTTGGGCCATGTATGCAGTCTCTGACCGTTTCCTGTACCATGTCCGCAGTCTCTGACTGTCTACTGTGCTAAGTCTGCAGTCTCTGACTGTCTCCTGTTCCATGTCCGCAGTCTCTGACTGTATCCTGTTCCATGTCCGCAGTCTCTGACTGTCTCCTGTTCCATGTCCGCAGTCTCTGACTGTCTCCTGTTCCATGTCCGCAGTCTCTGACTATATCCTGTTCCATGTATGCAGTCTCTGACCGTTTTCTGTACCATGTCCGCAGTCTCTGACTGTCTCCTGTGCTAAGTCTGCAGTCTCTGACTGTCTCCTGTTCCATGTCCGCAGTCTCTGACTGTATCCTGTTCCATGTCCGCAGTCTCTGACTGTATCCTGTTCCATGTCCGCAGTCTCTGACTGTCTCCTGTTCCATGTCCGCAGTCTCTGACTGTATCCTGTTCCATGTCCGCAGTCTCTGACTGTATCCTGTTCCATGTCCGCAGTCTCTGACTGTATCCTGTACTATGTCCGCAGTCTCTGACCGTATCCTGTACTATGTCTGCAGTCTCTGACCCTTTCCTGTACCATGTCCACAGTCTCTGACTGTCTCCTGTGCTATGTATGCAGTCTCTGACTGTCTCCTGTTCCATGTCCGCAGTCTCTGACCATATCCTGTATTATGTGTGCAGTCTCTGACCATCTCCTGTACTACGCCGCAGTCTCTGACCGTATCCTGTACTATGTCCGCAGTCTCTGACTGTATCCTGTACTATGTCTGCAGTCTCTGACCATCTCATGTACTACGCTGCAGTCTCTGACCGTATCCTGTACTATGTCCGCAGTCTCTGACTGTATCCTGTACTATGTCCGCAGTACCTGACCGTATCTTGTACTATGTCTGCAGTCTCTGACCGTATCCTGTACCATGTCTGCAGTTTCTGACCGTCTCCTGTATCACGTCTGCAGTCTCTGACAATCTCCTGTATCACGTTTGCAGTCTCTGACCATCTCCTGTATCACGTCTGCAGTCTCTGACCATCTCCTGTATCACGTCTGCAGTCTCTGACCATCTCCTGTATCACGTCTGCAGTCTCTGACCATCTCCTGTATCATGTCTGCAGTCTCTGACCATCTCCTGGATCGTGTCTGCAGTCTCTGACCATCTCCTGTACCACGTCTGCAGTCTCTGACCGTGATAATGTAATTATGACATTGTCAAAAAGGGGCAGAGCATGGATGACCTTGAAATTATGCCCCCCCCCTGGAAAAAGTTCTGCGGACGCCCATGCCCGGACCTGTAGGGACTGATACCAGGATGGATATTTGTGCCATGACCTGAGGTTGTATTTTATTCGGTGAGCCTGATCATTATTCCAATCTCTTTGTACTCATTGTCCACAAGGTTCTCAGAATATACAGTATACTGCACTGGAATGTTGTACTGGATACCATGAGAAGACCACATTGTGAAGGCCACATGTCTTGGTGATGGAGGTCCAGCTTGGGCCAGTGGGTCGTTAGAAGGATAATGGAAACCATAATACGGTGTGAGGCAGGGGCGTAGGTACAGGGGTCTCAACTGTGACCTGGCCCAATGCTCCAGGGGGCCCGTGTGGAGTGAAAGGCTGCAAACGGAAAGTATCTGTTCCCCTACATGCCACCCCCCCTCCTATCCACCTCCTGCTGTATTCGGGCCCCTGTGTGATCCCCTGCCACCCCCCGCAGCGATGCCGGGTTCCCCCCGTCCCCTCTCTCACCAGCTGGAGATGCTGTCAGGATGGAGAGCGGGGAAATGTGTCATTTACCGGCCCCTTCCTTGTCCTAATTAATAGAGTCAGTGATCCGTAACGCTGAGGCATAGTAAACTGTGTTCACTATACTTCAGTTTGTGAATGAACAGGAAGCCTCTGTACAGAGCTATTCCTGACCATTCATTGTGTGCAGCTGCAGAGATGGAGCTTGAGGGCTGCGTCCTCAATCTCCTTTTTCTGTCTCAAAAGCGAGGCATCAGGGGTCTGATATTTCACCAAAGCCCCACCCCCCATGGGGCTCCTAAAAAATAATAAAAAAATAAAATAAAATGTTAAAAAATAAAAAACTACTGACGCCAGTGGCGGAACTACCAGGGTCACAAAGGTTGCACTTGTGATCGGATCCTGGCGTTCCGCCACCATGGAGGGGCCCAAAGTAGTCAGGAATGGGGCCCACTGCTAAACATGTGAAAAGGTCCCACTGCAGGACCTTAATAAATGGCCCACAATGGGAGTAAAAGGCCCTTGAATCAGTGAGAAGGGCCCCAGACCGGGTGTCAGGGGGGCATTTGTTGGTTTCTTGCACCGGGGACCTGAAGGTTCTAGTTATGCCTCTGATATGAGGGTTACCTGGTAGAAAAGCTGGCAGTGTACGCTGGGGCACCGGCCTTTTCAGGTCTAGTTGGTAGCACCGTCCACTAACATACATATTCTCTCCGCAGACTCTCTGAAGGGTTGGCCCACAAGCCTGTAGTAGACAGGAAAGTAGATTATTATAATATAAACATTTTATTAGCCTGCTTCTCCTATATACAGTGTATATATATATATTATATTACCAAAAGTATTGGGACACCTGCCTTTACATGCACATGAACTTTAATGACATCCCAGTCTTAGTCCCCAGGGTTAAATATTGAGTTGGCCCATCCTTTGCAGCTATAACAGCTTCACCTCTTCTGGGAAGGCTGTCCACAAGGTTTAGGAGGGTGTCTATGGGAATGTTTGACCATTTTTTCAGAAGGTCAGGCATTGATGTGGACGAGAAGGCCTGGCTCCTCTCTAATTCATACCAAAGGTGTTCTATGGGGTTGAGGTCAGGACTCTGTGCAGGCCAGTCAAATTCCTCCACCCAAACTCACTCATCCATATCTTTATGGACCTTGCTTTGTGCAGTGGTGGGCAGCTATGTTGGAACAGGAAGGGGCCATCCCCAAACTCTTCCCACAAAGTTGGGAGCATGAAATTCTCCAAATTGTCTTGGTGTGCTGACACCTTAAGAGTTCCCTTCACGGGAACTAAGGGGCCAAGCCCAACCCCTGAAAAACAACCCCACACCATAATCCCCTCCAGCAAATGATTTGGACCAGTACACAAAGCAAGGTCCATAAAGACATGGATGAGAGAGTTTGGGGTGGAGGAAGTTGACTGTCCTGCACAGAGTCCTGACCTCAACCCCATAGAACACCTTTGGGATGAATTAGAGGGGAGACTGTGAGCCAGGCCTTCTCACCCAACATCACTGCCTGACCTCTGGAAGAATGGTCAAACATTCCCATAGACACTCCTAAACCTTGTGGACGGCCTTCCCAGAAGAGCTGAAGCTGTTATAGCTGCAAAGGGTGGGCCAACCCAACATTGAACCCTACAGACTAAGACTTGGATGCCATTTAAGATCATGTGCATGTAAAGGCAGGTGTCCCAATACTTTTGACTATATAGTGTATATCTATCTATCTGTCTATCTATATGTATAAATATATATTCTTTCCACCACTAAGGCGAGGCCAGCCAGGACCTGAACTATAAACTTCCTCGACTAGGAATGTCAAACCTAGATGACTGCTTACAGAAACCAGAAGAAAATGTCTTCAGTCCATAAAGAGTTGAAAAGAAGAATTTTCATGGTTGAGGTGAATTGCAGGAAAAAATGGGTAAAAACAGAGAAACGGGTAAAGTAAAATGATGGCCCTGTCCCCCGATGAATGCTTGGAGCAGAGGGCTCCATATTTCTCCACATTTACTCTACATCAGTGGTTCCCAGCCCTGTCCTCAGGTACCCCCAGCAGGCCATGTTTTGGGGATTTCTCTTAGACAAAATAGCTGTCCAAATTACCAAGCCATTGACTCTGATTTAAAGCACCTATGTGAGATGAAGGGAAAACCTGAAAACATGGCCTGTTGGGGGTACTTGAGGACAGGGTTGAGAACCACTGCTCTACATCACTGACCTGGAAAGCTGTGTTGGGGGATTTCAGGTTAATTAGCACAGAGAATCAGGTGAAGAGCCGGCAACTCGTCCTCCCGAAAAAGTCCCTTTATTACATGGAGTGGAAATGTACAAAGTAGGGTGGCTTATAGGTTTCAGCTATAAAACTTAATAATAGCCATAGCATTGCCTATGATGAAGGCTTATTGCCGAAACGCTTAAGCAACTGTACTTGGTGAGCTCCACTCAATGTAATAAAGGGACCTTTGTCAGGACGAGTTGCCGGCTCTTCGCTTTATATCTCCATGTTCCATTAGTGTTGGGAAGACACTCTGAGCACGAGCAACCATCAGTCCACCTCTGCGGGGAATCATTCTGGGAGTTGCACTTTTCTTCTCAGAACCTCAGCAAAGACCTTCACTTGACTGACCTCACCCTACGTGGGCTCTGCAAACTCTCATAGAGGTCTGGGAATCAGACATAGAAAGTGACCTACCAACAACTGCGGTGATTTCTCCTGGACAGCCAGAGAGAGTCCGAGCGACGTGTTCACCCCATCCTCTGATCCTGCAATGCACATAATATACAATGTATCACATATAGGTCATGTCTGATGGATCTAGGGAGCTCCAGAAGGGGTGTGGGGCCACATGGAATGGAAGGTGATGAGATGCCCTCAGCTCTGGTGAAAATAAACCTTGTATCCGACCCACCAGGCAGAAGATTATAAAATATTATAGCAGTAGATGGGAAAGGGATCTTCTGAGGGAGATTTCAGATAAATGAGCCACACACAATGCATGTTGGGTGCAGACATAGGGTCTTCAGGTTCTAGCAACCTAATAAGTAAAACAATTGAGGGGGGCATCACTGGAAGGATCCCCTGCAGACTTTAGGAGGTCAGTTATAATCGTGGGTCCATTTCTGGAGATCTCACTTACAAAAAAGATATTGAGAAGATCGAACCCAGAGAAGGGCAACAAAAATAATGAAAGCTCTGAGGGATAAAACATATCAGGAGAACATGCAGACAAGCAACCTCCACTGACCTAAAGACTTGGGAAGCCCAGCACAGAAAATGCAGACACCTCTGTTTATCTATAATCCTGGAAGACTCATTAAAAAGAAGACACAGGGATCTCTGGTGGTCTATAGTCCTAGGAGGTTCATAACAGAGAATACACAGGGACCTCTGTAGGTCTATAGTCCTAGGAGGTTCATAACAGAGAATACACAGGGACCTCTGTTGTCCTAGAGTCTTAGGTGGTCCAGTACAGAGAATACACAGGGACCTCTGTAGATCTATAGTCCTAGGTGGTCCAGTACAGAGAATACACAGGGACCTCTGTTGTCCTAGAGTCTTAGGTGGTCCAGTACAGAGAATACACAGGGACCTCTGTAGGTCTATAGTCCTAGGTGGTCCAGTACAGAGAATACACAGGGACCTCTGTAGATCTATAGTCTTAGGTGGTCCAGTACAGAGAATACACAGGGACCTTTGTAGGTCTATAGTCCTAGGTGGTCCAGTACAGATAATACACAGGGACCTCTGTAGATCTATAGTCCTAGGTGGTCCAGTACAGAGAATACACAGGGACCTCTGTAGATCTATAGTCCTAGGGGGGCCAGTACAGAGAATACACAGGGACCTCTGTTGTCCTAGAGTCTTAGGTGGTCCAGTACAGAGAATACACAGGGACCTCTGTAGGTCTATAGTCCTAGGTGGTCCAGTACAGAGAATACACAGGGACCTCTGTAGATCTATAGTCCTAGGTGGTCCAGTACAGAGAATACACAGGGACCTCTGTAGATCTATAGTCCTAGGGGGGCCAGTACAGAGAATACACAGGGACCTCTGTAGGTCTATAGTCCTAGGGGGGCCAGTACAGAGAATACACAGGGACCTCTGTAGGTCTATAGTCCTAGGGGGGCCAGTACAGAGAATACACAGGGATCTCTGTAGGTCTATAGTCCTAGGGGGGCCAGTACAGAGAATACACAGGGACCTCTGTAGGTCTATAGTCCTAGGGGGGCCAGTACAGAGAATACACAGGGACCTCTGTAGGTCTATAGTCCTAGGTGGTCCAGTACAGAGAATACACAGGGATCTCTGTAGGTCTATAGTCCTAGGTGGTCCAGTACAGAGAATACACAGGGACCTCTGTAGGTCTATAGTCCTAGGTGGTCCAGTACAGAGAATACACAGGAACCTCTGTAGATCTATAGTCCTAGGTGGTCCAGTACAGAAAATACACAGGGACCTCTGTTGTCTTATAGTCGTAGGAGGTTCATAACAGAGAATACACAGGGACTAGAGTTGAGCGAACCCGAACTGTAAAGTTCGGGTTCGTACCGAACTTTGGGGTGTCCGTGACCCGGACCCGAACATTTGAAAAAAAGTTTGGGTTCGGGTTCTGGGTTCGGGTAGTTGATCCCGCCTGTTGAATATCTGCAGGGCAGCCAATCAACAAGCGTTTCACTGGTTTGCCCTTAGAAGCCATCACAGCCATGCCTACTAATGGCATGACTGTGATTGGCCAGTGCATCATGTGACCCAGCCTCTGTATAAGCTGGAGTCACGTAGTGCTGCATGTCACATGATCTCAGGTTAGTGTGGGGAGAGGATGCTGCCGGTGCTGTGAGGGACAGATTGCAGATCTCATCCTGCATTACAGAACAATCTGACTGGACTAGGTAGAGTCTACTGCTTAGAGGGACAGATTATTGTTCTAAAATCATCGCCTACTCCTATAGGGTCAGGTTCCTGCTGTTGCTGTAAGGGACAGATTATTGTTCTATAATCATCTCCTAGTTCTATTGCGTCAGGTTCCTGCTGTTGCTGTAAGGGTCAGATTATTGTTCTATAATCATCTCCTAGTTCTATAGGGTCAGGTTCCTGCTGTTGCTGTAAGGGACAGATTATTGTTCTATAATCATCTCCTAGTTCTATAGGGCCAGGTTCCTGCTGTTGCTGTAAGGGTCAGATTATTGTTCTATAATCATCTCCTAGTTCTATAGGGTCAGGTTCCTGCTGTTGCTGTAAGGGTCAGATTATTGTTCTATAATCATCTCCTAGTTCTATAGGGTCAGGTTCCTGCTGTTGCTGTAAGGGACAGATTATTGTTCTATAATCATCTCCTAGTTCTATAGCGTCAGGTTCCTGCTGTTGCTGTAAGGGACAGATTAGACCGGCCTCACATATCCATTGGTATACTTGTTTTTTTGAATATGCCTCAATATTTTGGGGGATACCCCAATTAGAAAAAAAAAAAACTAACAACAAAAAGTCCTCCACCACCGCCACTTCCACCTACACTGCCACGGTCACGGCCTAGTCAACCTCTAGGCTCCTACTCCACATCCACCCCCCTTCCCATTTTTATTTTTATTATTTGATTTTAAGTTATTTTCCCTATCCCCATTTTTTTGTAGGGCACTTGCCCTACTCTTACCCCCATTTTACTTCCTTTTGCAGCCCTCTAGCACTTGCCAGGACTTTGTTACAGCCATTTTTGTGCCTAAAAGTTTGGGTCCCCATTAACTTCAATGGGGTCTGGGGTCAAGTTCGGGTCAAGTTGGGTGCCGAACCCAAACTTTTTTGCGAAGTTCATTAAAGGTGTCCGCTCAACTGTAGTCTATAGTCCTAGGAGGCCCAGTGGATATAAAAGGACCTATTTTGCAGAGAACTCTAGCTGTGGTTTGCTATAGAGAAGTATAGTCTCCTTACTTCTCCTGGTTTGGGGTTTTTTTATTGCACTTCCCCCTCCCAGCTTTCGTGTTGTGCAATAAAGTCTACAAAAAAAATATAAAGTTTACTCTTGCCTTTAATGTACTGTAGGTGCAAGCTGAAGACTTCCCTTTAGACTAACATGAGTCAGCTGTGAGTATTCACTATTGGGGCACCAGGGACATTCAAACTACGTGGGACCTTTGGTGATTAATGTAGCACAGCTCGTAGTAGTGACTCCCAATCAACTGATCTTGTTCTGTAATGTTGAAGATGATTCGGTTCTGAGAGTCCGGAATATACCCAGTCACATGGGTAACTCAGTCATCTTCATCCAGTCAAGGTAGATGTTGATTGCCCAAGAAAAGGATGGGAGGTGTGAAAATTTGTGGGAACACCCAGTACTAAGCACGTAATTCCATTACCATGGTGCCATGGAAATCTGGGGCACGTGTGTATTATTCAAGCTTCATGGCTAAAGGGGAGAATTGTTGCCTAATTTTCTAGGGTGAAACGTCAATATAGGTGAGTAGGACCATGCTGCCAATGAAGCCAATGGAGACGGCTGCCTCAAATGGAAGTCATGGAGGCCGTTGACCTCTCTCAAGGCTCTTGCAAGCAACTTGTACTCTGTGTCCAAAAATGTGCATCTCACTGTCCCCTTTTTCTTTAAGGTGTGGGAAGACTGCCGGGTCTTGACCAGCAGAGGTTGTCCACAATGTTGGGTCATTCCTTTGTTGAGAGTCTTTCCCCAATCCGCACGTCTTTACATTTCTCATTACATTGGACCACATATTCCAAGTTGCCTCCCTTGTGTTTGAGTTTTGGGTCTTCTGGATGTCCAAGCTTCTGTCTCAGTGTTTTGCCAGGCTTGACAGACACAGGAATGTGAGGTTTGTAAAAGATCCTTCAACGTTTTTGACACCCCAGCCTCACGCGAAAACTGTTTTTGGTGTGTGGAAGTGGTACTACTTAGATAATGGAGTCTCGTCCCTAAAATCAAACAATAATCTACAGATACATAGTAGGACTTTAAATACCCCTCTAATGGACACAGATGCATCAGATAGTATTAAACATATATACAAATCTTTATTTCATCCAGTAAAAGACTTCACAAAAACATACAGTATCTCACAAAAGTAAGTACACCCCATCCCATTTCTTCTATCTTTTCATGTGACAACACTGAAGAGCTGACACTTTGCTACAATGTAAAGTAGTGAGTGTACAGCTTGTATAACAGTATAAATTTACTGTCCCCTCAAAATAACTCAACACACAGC
>BLSH010051277.1:16404-39620 GCA_018402905.1 Glandirana rugosa
AGCGCAAAACATAAAAACCCCAGAGGAGATCAAATACCACCAAAAGAAAGCTCTATTTGTGGGAACAAAATGATATAAATGTTGTTTGGGTACAGCATCGCATGACCCTGCAATTGTCATTCAAAATGTGACAGCGCTGAAAGCTGGTCTGGGCGGGAAGGGGGGGGCAGGGTTGCTACCTCATCCCTTTAAACCCGAACACATATGAATTACACAGGTTCTGTGGCTGATTAAGGTGGTAATTAAACTCACTTGGTGTCTTATCTGCATTAAATTAGCCCAGAACCTGTGTAAGTGCCTGGTATTGAAGTGGTTAAACAAAAAAAAAGTGGAGTGGATGTCACATTTCCCTTTCGACAGTAGAGCTCCAGCTACAGCCATTCATTGTTTGTTACAATAAAGTTCACATTTAAAAAAAAAAAATATAGGTGAGTGGAGGTCACATGCTTCCTGTCAAACGTGGAGCTCCACTTCGCAGCCAGACCCTCTTGCTGCAGAACGCTCCAGAGGTTTCTGATAGGTCTTCTTTGTCAGCTGACCCACATAATGTAGAACACTGGCACTGTACGATATTGTTCTCTAGCATTTGTCGATGTTATTATACGTCACATGAGGCGCTGGTATTGTATGTAGCTTGCAGTAGAGGAGTTTAGGTTGGAGCTGTGAGGGGAGATGTCCTGGGTGAAGGCGGCCATGGAGAGGGAACAGGAGGTATTCGATGAGGAGGGAGATGAGATGAACCTCCTACACAGAGAGTGGCAGAAGTCCATGGAGAAGAGACTGAAGGTGAGGAGAAGGGAGAGCAGACTCCTGGCAGTGCTGGGACTATGGGGGGCATTGCCACATTACTGAATCCTTATCTTATTCTGTTCATAACTAGGGGCTCCTTCACACAGGCAGATACATGCAGCATTATAGTAATCAATGAGCCCACGCACACAGCGCCCCCTACCTGTGGAAAGGTGCACTGTGTACAAAAAAGGACCCAGGGTGCTCAGAACTGCACGTTTTACACACATAAAAGTGTTTTATTTATTACAGGTGCTTATATAGCGCAGTCAATTTACACAGCGCTTTACATATATATTGTACATTCACATCAGTCACTACCCTCAAGGAGCTTACAATCTAAGATCCAAAACTCACATTCATACATACACATACTAGGGCCAATTTAGACAGGATCTAATTTACCTACCAGCATGTCTTTGGAGTGTGGGAGGAAACCGGAGTACATAGAGGAAACCCACGCAGGCATGCAAACTCCAGGCAGGTAGTGTCGTGGTTGTGAATCGAACCAGCGATCCTTTTGCTGCCAGGCGAAAGTGCTATCAACTACACCACTGTGCTGCCCATGTGTTCTCATTTAATTCAATGAAGGCATAATTGTGCACACCTGAATACTGTTTGTGTCTAAATGTGGTATTTTCTGCTAGCAAGAACCTGCATTCATGTGGAGAATACACATATATGCCACTGGGCAGACTCCTCCATTGGATCTGCCTACTCAGCGGGGAATCTGTCCGGTGAACAGGCTGATTACAGGTCTGCATAAGCGAAACGGACACAGCCCGCATTCCTCTATGGGCAGTGGGATGGAAGAGGACTGCCTGTTTGCATCTGACTGTCATCCAATCTGCCAGACGTATGGGGAACAGATCCCCCAACCATCTGTTTCTGCCAGATAGGTTCGGATGTTCGCGGGTGTCAACATAGAGGGCAAAGGATAGTCGGATCGGGCCCGCCTGTCAGTTTTTCCAGGCCAGTCCACCCGTGCGACAGGGGCCTAAGAGAACACTACCATGGTGGATGAGTAATGACTGGCAGAAGCCCTAACTCCCATACAAAATTAGAACGTTTACATTTTATTTTGCTACAAATTATCTTGGGAAGCAGTATTTTGCTTGCAATCATCTGTAAGAGCCGGTTCACACTGAGGCGACTTGAGTCGCCTTGAGTCGCCTGACAAGTAGTCTCCATGCATTGCAATGAAACCATTCTAATAGGAGCGACTCAGGTCGCTCTGACTTAGAAAAAGGTTAAAAGTTTGTACTCTGGACTGGCATATTGTGTCTTAAGCTTGCCATTGAAAAAAAAGAAAAGACTCCCTCATCCACACATTAGAGGTGGATGGAGGAATCCTTCCCGTTGTGCTATTGTATTCTGACAGCGGGGACTTTTTCCACTGTCAGAATATGCTGATCAGCATGGCAGCCGGTTGGCTATAGTATTGAACAAATGAAAATCCAATGCTCCTGTTTGAACTAAGCCAATCTTTAGATTGACTTCGCTTAAACTGCCATAGATGGATCAAAATTCAGCCCATCATCGTGGAACTAGCCAGATTTTGATCCATCTGTGGCCCTCTATAGGCTTCCTATATACTATACATTCTCCTTTATGATGGCCATCTATGCTTTATTTTTTTTATCTGATTTATGTGTGATCTGATCAAAATAATTGAATTGTCAAAGAATTAAGTAGCCATAATTTCCCCTCCCATTGATTAAAGCTGGCCAAACACTTGTAGATTTTTGAACAAACATTTGTAATAACATTTTCATCGGTAAATTTGATGACATGAGGAATGCTGCTCGAAAGTACTTTATCCTGTTGCCGCCCACATAACAGATATGTGTGGTGGCAAAAGGGTCAGGGTTTAATGCCCACATATGCATTGCTGGGCGACAGATGTTTCTATGCTGAGAACGCACTCCCAGCATGGAGCGCTTGGTCATTCTTGGTTCGGATCAATAACTGGAGGCACTGGCTTCCAATCATGTGACTGCTGTGACAGCCAATCACAGTGGTCACATGATCACCAGTTATTCCCACCCCCTGGGGGTTCAGAGCTTTTTAGAGGGATGTCAGGGAAGAAAACCATATTCGCTGTTAGCAAATGTATTTGTTTGAGCAAATATTTTCCATTCTGCTCCTTCAAATTTTCTCATTGCTGAGGTTGAAAATGAGTGTTGAATAAAATTTTATCAGTGTATGGCCAGCTTTAGACTCGATTTAGATCGCATTTAAATAAACTGAGTCGATTGGACTGGGCAGTACATTATGGAATTTAAATACTTCTCTGGGGGAAGTGTTGCTCTGAGTTCCCTTGTGTGGTGTGCAAATGATTTACATGCCTAGGTATAATTGTCATGTAATCTCTGCTGGAGGAGGGATCTGATTTCAGATTGGCTGATTTTCCCCTACAAATAAAAAAAATAAACACTGTACACACTCCCCCACCCCCTGGTCTCTGCTGCTCTTAGGCTCCATGCACACTGGACACTCTGTGGGCATCAGATTTTAGCGGCAGGAGACGCTGCTTAGAAAATGTGCTTTAACCTGTTCAGATCCGTGCTATAGCCAAAGTACGGCTCCAGCGCGGATCTGAATTTCCGGGTGGACATCCATGGACGTCCTGGCCATGTGCATGCTCCCGGCGCGCACTCACAGGCGCCGGCGGCGCCCGCCACGTGGGCGTGCCCGCAAGTCGGGCGGACTCTATGTCCGCTCGAGACCCACAATCCCCTGTCAGACCTGCAGAACGGGGAACCGCCGATGTAAACACGGTGGTTCTCCTTTCTGCTGAAGGGGACATGACAGCTCTACTGATCCCTCTCACTGGGATCAGTTAGATCTGTTATGTCCTGACCAGCCCCGCCCCCCCCCCCCCCACAGTTAGAACACACCCAGGGAACATATTTAACCCCTTCACTGCCAATGACATTTATACAGTAATCAGTGGACATATAAATTTCTGATCGATGTATAAATGTCATTGGCCCCAAAAAAGTGTAAAAAATGTCCGACATGTCCGCCCCAATATCGCAGTCCCGATAAAAATCGCAGATCGCCGCCATTACTAGTAAAAAATAATAAAAATGCCATAAATCAATTCCCATAGTTTGTAGATGCGATGACTTTTGCACAAACCAATCAATATACACCTATTGCGATTTTTTTTTTTTTTTACCAAAAATATGTAGAAGAATATATATCGGCCAAAACTGTTGAATAATTTTTATTTTTTATATTTTTTTGGATATTTATTATAGCAAAAAGGAAAAAATATAGTTTTTTTTTTTCAAAATCATCGCTCTTTGTCTGTTTATAGCGGCGATCAGAAATGACGCAGAGGTGATCAAATACCACCAAAAGAAAGCTCTATTTGTGGGGGAAAAAAAATTATATAAATTTAGTTTGGGTGCAACCTCGCACGACCACACAATTCTCATTCAGAATGTGACATCGCTGAAAGCCAAAAATTGGTCTGGGCAGGAGGGGGGTTTAAGTGCTCAGTAAGGAAGTGGTTAAGCAGTGTGTGTTGGCATTTTTGAGCGTTTTTTTTTTTTTTAACTTCATTAGCTTCCATTGACTTCAAAAAATGCCAGACGCCGATAAACGGCCATTTAGTGGCGTTTATCGGCGTTCAGCTTTTTTGTGGTCAGAAGAACCACTCTTGAATGCCAATTCAGGGCGTACAGATAACAGCCCAAAAACGCCACTGCTGTTAAACAACAATGAACGTCCATGTGTGCATGGACACATAGGATTACATAAAGGGGCGTTTTTGGGCTGTTAAAAAAAAAGACACCCAAATGACCATTAACAGTCGTTTATCAGCTTCGGTGTGCATGGAGCCTTACCTATGTGGGTGATGAGCTGTGCATGCCCATACAGACCACAGACCGACATGAGGTCGGGGGATTTGAAATCCCTGCTATTCTTCCTGTTCTCTCTGCAGCACTTCTGGGACGGATCAGAGAAATGCTCTGTGTTGGCGCTGACCAATCATAATTACTCTGATCTGTCCTAGAAGTGCTGCAGAAAGACAGGGGAGAAAAGTGGGGATTTCAAATACCTGGACTGGTTGCATGGGCGCTGACAGCTCATCTCCCATGGAAGTAAGTACAGCAGGGACCAGGGGGTGGGGAGGGTGTACGATTTCAGTTCATATTTTCTGAAAACTTAAACATACACTTGAAGTATAGCAGCCCTACAAGAATGTTAACATATGTTTAAGTGGAAGGTTTTTTCTATCCAGTAACATCCACTTAAAGTGACTGACATTGGTGATGTCTAACCCCACACATTATTTGTATTACAACTTGTATCTTCCATTGGCCCTCATGGTGAATAGTGGTCTCTGACCACAAAATAAAGGCCTTATAGATATTTTATTGACACGGAGATACTATTATACAATAAATCACTGATCACAGTGCTTTACGTTGCAGTCTAGTTCTGCTTCACCCATGCAATAAGCCAATTTGTAGCTGATAAGGAAGACTACTCCAGCAAGTCACATACATGGACAAAATAAGAAATGTAGCTTAAACTGGAAATTGCATATTTATTTAACATGATGCAGAGGACCATAGGACTCCCTTTCATTGTATGGTTCCAATTATGATATTGTTTTCTACATTTCTTTTATTTTAGGAAGGGTATCTAGATGGGATTGAAGCTGGAAAGGAAAATTCATTGCAGACAGGATTCAACCTGGGATATAAGTTGGGAGTAAACATGCTAATGCCATGTGGAGAACTTCGAGGAACTATCAGGTATCTGAATATTTTTCAAGATTATGTACAATATCTCACAACAGTGAGTACACCCCTCACATTTTTGTAAATGTTTTATTATATCTTTTCATGTGACAACACTAAAGAAATGACACTTTGCTACAATGTAAAGTAGTGAGTGTACAGCTTGTATAACAGTGTAAATTTGCTGTCCCCTCAAAATAACTCAGCAAACAGCCATTAATGGCTGCTGGCAACAAAAGTGAGTACACCGCCAAGTGAAAATGTCCAAATTGGGCCCAATTAGCCATTTTCCCTCCCTGATTTCATGTGACTCATTAGTGTTACAAGATCTCAGGTGTGTTAAATTTGGGGTTATTGCGCTCACTCTCTCATACTGGGCCACTGGAAGTTCAACATGGCACCTCATGGTAAAGAACTCTCTGAGGATCTGAAAAAAAAGAATGGTTGCTCTACATAAAGATGGCCTAGGCTATAAGAAGATTGCAAAGACCCTGAAACAGAGCTGCAGCACGGTGGCCAAGACCATACAGCGGTTTAACAGGACAGGTTCCTCTCAGAACAGGCCTTGCCATGGTCGACCAAAGAAGTTGAGTGCACATTCTCAGTGTCATATCCAGAGGTTGTCTTTGGGAAATAGACGTATGGTTGCTGCCAGCATTGCTGCAGAGGTTGAACTGGGGAGCTGCAGTTAATTGAGGGAACCATGAATGCCAACATGTACTGTGACATACTGAAGCAGAGCATGATCCCCTCCCTTCGGAGACTGGGCCGCAGGGCAGTATTCCAACATAATGACCCCAAACACACCTCCAAGAGGAATACTGCCTTGCTAAAAAAGCTGGGGGTAAAGGTGATGGACTGGCCGCGCATGTCTCCAGACCTAAACCCTATTGAGCATCTGTGGGGCATCCTCAAACAGAAGGTGGAGGAGCGCAAGGTCTCTAACACCCAACAGCTCTGTAATGTTATCGTGGAAGAGGACTCCAGTGGCAACCTGTGAAGCTCTGGTGAACTCCATGCCCCAAAGGGTTAAGGCAGTGCTGGAAAATAATGGTGGCCACACAAAATATTGACACTTTGGGCCCAATTTGGACATTTTCACTTAGGGGTGTACTCACTTTTGTTGCCAGTGGTTTAGACATTAATGGCTGTGCGTGTGTCATTTCTTCAGTGTTGTCACATGAAAATATATAATAAAATATTTACAAAAATGTGAGGGGTACTCACTTTTGTGAGATACTGTAGTGCAAGAGCCTGCCTGATTGCATAGAAATTAAAAGTGTTTAGGTTTGACCTCCTATTATATGGTTTTGGTAAATCTAAAGGAAAGTTTTACAAGAAGATTGTATAATGTATGGCCAGCCTTAAGGCCCGTACACACTGTATGAAAATTGGCCTAAAAATCGTCCGAGCTGAACTCAAAGATCTATGACTTTTTCTATCTACACAAAAGGTCTATTTCTCTTAAATATATACATATCTGTCTAAATCTGTGTTACTGAGCACTTCTTCTTCTTTGCCGAGATAATCTATCCACCTCACAGGTGTGGCATATCAGGATGCTAATTAGACAGCATGATTTTTGCACAGGTGTGCCTTAGGCTGGCCACAATAAAAGGCCACTCTATAATGTGCAGTTTTACTGTATTGGGGGGGGTCCGAAAACCAGTCAGTACCTGGTGTGACCACCATTTGCCTCACGCAGAAGTGAAGCACATCTCCTTCACAAAGAGTTGATCAGGTTGTTGATTGTGACCTGTGGAATGTTTGTCCATTCCTCTTCAATGGCTGTGTGAAGTTGCTAGACATTGGCAGCAACTGAAACACGCTGTCATATATGCCGACCCAGAGCATCCCAAACATGCTCAATCGGTGACATTTCCGGTGAGTATGCTGGCCATGCAAGAACTGGGATATTTTTACCTTCCAGGAATTGTGTAAAGATCCTTGCAACATGGGGCCATGCATTATCATGCTGCAATATGAGGTGATAGTCGTGGATGAATGGCATAACAATGGGCCTCAGGATCTCGTCACAGTATCTCTGCGTATTCAAAATGCCATCAATAAAATGCACCTGCGTTAGTTGTCCATAGCATACACTTGCCCATACCATAACTCCACCACCACCATGGGCCACTCTTTCCACAGCGTTGACTTCAGCAAATCGCTCACCCATACACGCTTTCTGCCATCTGCCCTGTACAGTGAAAAATCTGTGAAGAGAAGACCTCTCCAAAGTGCCAGATGTCATTGAATGTGAGCATTTGCCCACTCAAGTCGGTTACGATGACAAAATGCAGTCAGGTCAAGACCCAGATGAGAACGACGAGCATGCAGATGAGCTTCCCTGAGATGGTTTCTGGCAATTTGTGCAGAAATTATTTGTTTTTGCAAACCCATTGTTGCAGCAGCTGTCCGGGTGGCTGGTCTCAGACGATCTTGGAGGTGAAGATGCTGGATGTGGAGGTCCTGAGCTGGTGTGGTTACACAGGGTCTGCGGTTGTGAGGCCGGTTAGATGTACTGCCAAATTCTCTGAAACGCCTTTGGAGAAGGCTTATGGTAGAGAAATGAACATTCTGTTCAAGGGCAACAGCTCTGGTGGACATTCTGCAGTCAGCATGCCTATTGCACGCTCCCTCAAAACTTGTGGCATTGTGCTGTGTGATAAAACCTGTACATTTTAGAGTGGCCTTTTATTCTGGCCAGCCTAGGGCACACCTGTGCAATAATCATGCTAATCAGCATCTTGATATGTCACACCTGTGAGGTGGATGGATTATCTCAGCAAAGGAGAAGTGCTCACTAACACAGATTTAGACAGATTTGTGAACAATATTCGAGAGAAATAGGCCTTTCGTGTACATAGAAAAAGTAAAAAGTCGTAGAGTTCAGTTCATGATAAATGGGGACAAGCACAAGTGTCACGTTGTATGATCTTGCTGTGTGTGTGTGTGTGTGTGTGTGTGTGTGTGTGTGTGTGTGTATATATATATATATATATGTGTGTGTGTGTGTATATATATATATATATATATATAAAAATCTGGTTTGCTTGAGAACATTTATAATGGGATACTCTTAGATCCTCTTTATCCTTTGTTGTAGAATCCAATACATACAGTATGCTTGCTATGATCTAGTTTTATGTGCTTTTGATCATCATACGTTTGCTTACGCATGATCAGAATGGAGGCACTCTTACATCACATATAGAATACCTCCACTTACCCACTATAGTTCATCTGAGACATTGATTGTGTCCTGGTATTCAAAGGCCTCCAAGATCAGAGCCTTAGAGCCCTTTCACACTGGGGTGGGCAGGGCGTTAAAGAACATTTCTGACTGGACGACCTTTTTGTACAAAGCAAAGTTCTGGGGTGGACTGACTTCACGCCATGTAAAACCCAGGCAACGTTGACAAGAATTAACAACTAGACTTTCCCACGCCTGTCCACAGCAAGTTCCCTAATGGGGTGGACGGACGGAGGGGAAAAAAGATATCCCGGGTATTTCGGAGAAGTAAATGTTTAAGATATCACCTCAGATGCTTCTGTATTTTTGTGTTACTTGTTAAATGAGCTATACCATAGTTCCAGTTGCACCACTTTTACTACTTTATTACCACGTATCTAGATCTTTCTTATGTTTCTCTGTAAACTGTGAACTGAAATCCAAATAAAAACATTTAAACAAAAAAAAAGTGGCTTTATGATGTGTCGGTGCGGGAGATAAACGGCTTCAGGTACAGCAGGACTGGGTGCGATGGGGAGGGAGTTCACCTTACAGATTTTTCTGCGAAGGTGAATTTACCCTTTAAAATCCAATTTTAGTTTCAGTTTAAATCAACCTAATACTTTTTCAATGCAATAAAACAAAGGGTGTCCAAAGTCTTGCAATCTATTTTCTTTAGAGAGTAGCCTCAGTTGAGTAGTAAAGCTTGTCCTCGCCAGCATGCAGCAGCGAACAACCTTTGTTCTCTGTGTGAAAGCAGCAGTCTCTCTTCAGTGTTCTATCACAATCCTGTTGAGTTTGACCTATAGCTCTGCAATGAGCAAAGCTCATGCTGATTGGGGACTGTAGCTCTAAATCAGCAGGGGTATTGGATTTCTGCAGAGAGAAACTGTTTCCACGGGGTCCTTCCCTATAACAAGCTAGCAGAGGAAAGGCTTTCTACAAACCTTGTGTTTTGATGTACCTGGAATGTATTTAACTGATTTAAACTAAAAGTTCAGTTGGGTTTTAAATTAGGGGTTGGCCGATAATAACTTTTTTTTTTTGAAGAATCGGTATTGTCAACAAACTTACCGATATTGCTTCAAGTGGTTGTACCGGGGTAATGCCTGCAGCTGCAGGAATCACCCCGTCACCGTTCCTTATAGTGGATGGCCGGTTTTCTTGTAATACTAATCGATGCACCTAAGCAGCCGCTCGGCTGTTATTACAAGCAGCGGGAGGCATGTCTGCCGGCTGGCCCGAGACCCGAACAGAGCCGATTACTAGATTTGAGACCCAAACAAAGCAATCAGGAAGCAATGTCATGACATCACTTCCGCATTACTGGCATCCTAAAGGTGACATTTTTAAAATATAGAAAGTATTCAAAAACACAGATCTTTGCGTTTTGAATACTTTTAAGTTCAGTAGAGGGGTTTGGGGTCTTATAGACAGAAATAAAAGGGATTAAAAAAAAAAAAAAGTAAAAGGACAGCGTATAAATAAAAAAAAATTACAGAATATCGGCCCCTGTTATCGGCTATTGGCCTTAAAGGTAGTCAAGAAATCCGTATCGGCCATGAAAAACTGATATTGGTCAATAACTAACTACTTTAAATAGTCAAAAAACACATAATATGCACATTTTTAAAACCAGTTATGCACGAACCCTTTTCCAACTACAGTCTGTATAGACTATTGGTTTCAGGTATGGTATCCCTTGCTGAGAAAACATTAATCCATGTTTCATTTTAGATCTAGGACCTACAAAAGCTAGTCTTACACTGTCAGGATAGGACATGATGGGAAACTTCCCACACAGGGAAAAAAATAAAAATAAAAACTCGTGGAGGCCAGGGATAGGCACGGACCAAGGCTGTGGCGGACATTTTCCAAAGTACTGACCTTAGTGAAGGACACCAACATACATTTCAAATTAAAACCTTCCCAAAACACGGTCTACTCTACTGGCCTAGTTCTACAAGCACGATTACGTTTAAAATAACATTTATATAAAGACATCATCATCATCATTGGTGTCAGTGGGAGGAATAGTGTCCCATCATTGGTATCAGTGAGAGGAATAGTGCCCCATCATTGGTGTCAGTGGGAGGAATAGTGCCCCATCATTGGTGTCAGTGGGAGGAATAGTGCCCCATCATTCGTATCAGTGGGAGGAATAGTGTCCCATCATTGGTGTCAGTGGGAGGAACAGTGTCCCATCATTGGTGTCAGTGGGAGGAACAGTGTCCCATCATTGGTGTCAGTGGGAGGAATAGTGCCCCATTATTGGTGTCAGTGGGGAAGTGGCTGGGCCCTGGGACGGTCTGCAAGTTAACAACAAACATCATGATTCAATTATCTCGTCACCACTAGTAGTAGCACTGACTCTGACTACTAGTACCTGGCTGGCAGTCCTCCTGAGGCCTGTATATTTGACCCTGTCCCTCTCTGCAGTGTGAAATTTATAAGCCTCAGGAGTCAGGAGGACTGCCAGCCAGGTACTAGTAGTCAGAGTCAGTGCTACTAGTGCCCAGGGTCCAGCCAGCCCCAGCCCTCCCAGGCAGGCAGGCGGCAGGCCAGACCACCACACCCAGTCCCTGTCCCTCCCAGGCTCCCTGTGAAATGTACAGCCTGACTGACACACTCACCATCAAAAAATGTACTCTGGACTGGACTCCTTGTTGTCCTCCACTCCAGGGCACTGCTCCGCTCCTCTGTCTGGCTGCCAGTGACACTGTCTGAGGCTGGCTGTCCTTCTTTGACTCTTCTGAATCCTGCCGCCCGTGACCCGGCCGGGCTGAGAGAGTGACCGTCGCCGTCCCCTGCCTAGTCTCTCTCTCCTCTCTGACAAGTCGCGCGCCAGCCGACCAGCCCCTCCCTCCCATATCACTCCGCAAGACTGCACGAGGGAGAGTGGGCGGCGCCACACTCCCTGCGCTGTCTTGGAGGAGTCAAGATGGCACAGTTTCAAAAAAAAACAAAACATGAAGTGTAAAAAAAAAAGTCCATGGCGGCGGCGGACACCACAGGCAGCCCTGTCGGACACTGGTGTCCGGGAGCGGACACCTTGTCGACCCCTGGTGGAGGCTCTTATCCATTCCCACACTATTCAAACTTAAAAAAAAAAAAAAAAAAGTTTTGGCAAAGCTTGTACTTTAGGCCCCAAAAAGGTTTGCTATAACTATGTGGCTAATGTATGAACAAGTCACTCCATGTCCATATTACATTTATTAACTGATTTCTTCAAGTTTTGTACAGTTTTAGTTTTCCTATAGTCTATGAACCAAGCCTAAAGCCTCGTACACACGCTTTGATTTTCGGATGACCGTTTGCCCGTTTTTTGTTGGATGCTAGTCTCATTTCAAAAGTGAAGAGTAGAGTTGAGCCGTACCGAACTTTGGGGTGTCGGTGACCCGAACCCGCACATTTGAAAAAAAGTTTGGGTTCGGGTATTTTATCTCGCCTGTTGAATAGCTGCAGGACAGTCAATTAACAAGTGTTTCACTGGTTTGTCCTTAGAAGCCATCACAGCCATGCCTACTAATGGCATGGCAGTGATTGGCCAGTGCACCATGTGACCCAGCCTCTGCATAAGCTGGAGTCACGTAGTGCTGCATGTCACATGCTCTCAGGCTAGTGTAGGGGGAGGATGCTGCCGGCGCTGTGAGGGACAGATTGCAGATATAATAACATCTCATCCTGCATTACAGAACGATCTGATTCTGGACTAGGTGGAGATTACTACTACTGCTTTGAGGGACAGATTGCAGATCTCATCCTGCATTACAGAACGATCTGATTCTGGACTAGGTAGAGTTTACTACTCCTGCTTTTAGGGACAGATTGCAGATCTAATAACATCTCATCCTGCATTACAGAACGATCTGATACTGGACTAGGTAGAGTCTACTGCTTTGAGGGACAGATTATTGTTCTAAAATAATCTCCTAGTTCTATAGGGTCAGGTTCCTGCTGTTGCTGTAAGGGACAGATTATTGTTCTATAATCATCTCCTAGTTCTATAGGGAGAGGTTCCTGCTGGTGCTGTAAGGGACAGATTATTGTTCTAAAATTGTCTCCTAGTGCTATAGGGAGAGGTTCCTGCTGCTCCTATAAGGGACAGATTATTGTTCTAATATCATAGTCTACTGCTATAGGGTCAGGTTCCTGCTGTTGCTGTAAGGGACAGATTATTGTTCTAAAATCATCCACCGCCACTTCCACCTACACTACCACGGTCACGGCCTAGTCAACCTCTAGGCTCCTACTCCACATCCACCCCCCCTTCCTGATTTTGATTATTTGATTTTAAGTTATTTTCCCTATCCCCATTTTTTTGTATGGCACCTGTCCTACTCTTACCCCCATTTTACTTCCTTTTGCAACCCTCTAGCACTTTCCAGGCTTTTTTACAGCCATTTTTGTGCCGAAAAGTTTGGGTCCCCATTGACTTCAATGTGGTTCGGGGTCCGGGGTCAAGTTCGGTACCGAACCTGAAATTTTTTTGCGAAGTTCAGCCGAACCCGAACATCCAGGTGTCCGCTCAACTCTAGTGAAGAGGTTACTCATCATAAGAAAATTCTCGTACGACAGAATTCAACTTCAGAAGTGACGTAATGTGTTGAATTGTTTTGTATGTATGCTTTCATTTCTGAGCATGTGTAGACTTGCTCTTACGATTTTTTTTTTTGTTTTTAGAAATTTTAGAGTCTGCACAGTCAGCTTTTGTTGTCCAAAAATTCAGAAATACGCTGTCGTAAGCGCCATATACTAACCATCTGAAAATCGGCAGATCATTCGTCGGACAAAATTTTCCTTCCAACTTTCGGATCGCGTGTACGGGTCTCTAGACTGTGAAAATACAGATGGTTTCCAAGCAAGCCTTTCCTTTTTAAAAGCAGCTCCTCCCCATCCCAAAAACCTTCGAATTCCTGGTCGCAGCTTGCAGTGAAATGATCTGTCATGGTCCTACAGTGTATCTACACATGACTAAAGGATTCGTCAACTTGGGTCCTTAAAACTATAGAATAAAACACGGACTACGTGACATGGGTTTAAAACGGCTACAGCAGCCAATTTATTAACCGACAAATAAATACCAACAACAAGGGGTCTTTGGGTGTCCTTAAGGCACAATTTTAACTGTAATCCTCCATGTCCTCAGCCGCGCCCCAACCAGCTCGAAGACGTTACGACATCACACATACTTCCATTGTCCTCCCCCAAGTGACCTAGCTCCTGGGAGAACCACCACTGACCAACCAAGTGGAAGCGCCATACCATAGATGGGCCCCACAATTTTGTAACACTGTAATTAATCACTGACCACCCAAAGACCCCCTGACCCGCCACATGAGCTTGAGTGACACCTCATTCAAGCAAATCCCTCCACACACCCAACACCCACAGCACCCCTTCCTGTAGGTCCAAACACCAAATATTCATGCCCACCGCATTCAGATGAACACCCTCTTCCCTTCATTAGCAGACAGACTGGTCCTCCAACGCACGGTGCCTAACCACTATGCCCCCGGAGCCTGAACCCAAACCTGCCTACTTCCTTGTTCAACTTGATTCTGGCCCTTGTTCTGGCAAACAACGGATTGAACAAAAAACGCCAGACCCTTCTGGCCACAATATTGACCACACAATGATGCATCAAGGGAATGCGCGCACCAACTCAAAATGTCAAGTTTGAAAATTTGACTTCCATCACCAGATCCCTGCCGGCCTAAACCCCAAATCATAACCCCCAACATGAAGAACTAAAAACACTGGGGCTTGTCAACTAGAATAGAAAACACTGGCCCACATAATTCCCCGAATTCCAGCCATTGCAGAATGGCTTTGCACCAAGTTGTCTACCACCAGGCCGAGCATCAGCCCTGACTGCCCCCCAAAACCTATGAATCCACCAAGATCCCCACATGACCCAGAGGAAAAACCTGCCACAAAAGCAAAAGAAAACACAGAGCCCCACTAAAAATCCACAATAGAAAGAACAACCGACAACATCAAAGCTAATGAGGGTGAACGTAAATCCTAAAACAATCTGCTCCTCCCTCACTATACGTCTCACAATCTGAGGGGTTAAAACCCCATCTGGCCACCCTCCTGGTTGCCTCGACACAAAAGAATGAGTATTGAACTGGGAAACCATTTTGTCCATCTTAGCCCACCAACGACGGTGCCATCCCTGTGTAGCAAAAAGGAACCAAGGGCCGACCCCTCACCTCGACAAACCACTGTACAGCAGAAACTGGGCCAACCATGTCCAGCAGCACCCGAAACCACGACACAGCACACCCTTCCCAACTGAACAGTTATGATTTCCCAATGTGTATCACACCCAGTCGACGTCCACCATTCTTACATTCAAGAATCGCAGCCAACCCACACCACACCGGTTATTGCTTACCAACTCCCTAATCCTCAAAGGCCCTGAACCAAGGCCAAAGCAAAGACCACAGTAAACCTCCTCACCACATATGGAAAAGTGCAAACCCAGGGCAACACCCCCACTAGTTCCTGAACCAAATCAAATGAGACCAGTGGCCTCATACCCCCGAGCCAAAATCCCCCTCGTGGCCTGTCTAACCATAAAGTCTTTGGTCACATCACTCCGACCATGCAGCTGGAAAAGAAAAACTAAGGCGTCCAAACTCCCGTTCATTTTAATGGAAATGTCGTGCCCCGGGTAAATTCCGACCCAATAAACAAACGACAATAAAACAATTGGTCTTGAGTAGAAAAACAACCACCAACTGAACTTACCAATATGGACCACTCACCCCAAAACTGACGAATACGCTGCCCAGGTACTCCCACTCAAAGAGTGACAAAAACAGCTTCCCCGTTACTTCAATGCCAGTCTCCACAAGGAACATAGGAACCCAGTGCTGCCCCATTTTCGGTGGCAGCCCTCGGAACCTGTCCCACTGAAAATGAGACAAAGAATGGAATGCAGCATACCTGGGACATGAACAGCTTGCACAAAACAATTTAAACGGAAACAGCGCAAAACAAGGTGACTCAGTAAGCGCACCACTGTTGGAGGTGCTGCAGACATACTGGACACAACTTCTACCACTGCCAGATTATTCCAATGAACAAAGCTGACAATCACAAATCTCGGACCTCCAGATTTTGACAGCTACCGAAATCGAAAACAACTCCAACAACCACAAATCACCCAAGAACTCTGCCGCTCGCCGTTTCAAGGGGGGCCGCAGCATAGCACAAAGGTCAATGTTGAAAGCTGACACGACCTGCCATTATAGAAGGACAGAACTCCTGCCAAACCCCCAGATCGGCTTTGTGCCTGCATGAGAGCCTTATGAAGTGATATGGCAGTGTTGCGCCTGAAGTAGCTTCCCTAAAACGATAGAAGATGCGCCCCATAGTCATGAAGTGGCAGGCAAAATTAAGCTTACCCAATAAAGACTGCAAATGTTTAAGCCTAACCTTTTTCCCTTCCTAACCTCACCAACCATCCAACACAAATCGTCCAATTTGTAAAGCGGCCAGCGACCTTCCATCATGCGCGCGCCAATGCCAAAACCCAAGAACTACGTGATTGAGGCCGGACCATAAGACACCGAGGTCAAATCAGGAGCAACAGCATCATTCACTGAAGCTACCTTTGAATGCGCAAAATGGTGTATCAGCCAAAATTTGCTTGGTTCCTTTTTTGGGGTCCACCCCCAAAGGAAACACATGCAGCAACTGAATGGGCGGATGGGTGAATGGGCAGCCATTCTATTGAGTTCCACCCACTTACTCAATTTTGCAGAAACACCTGAGGACAAAGAAGCGTTGACGTCAGATTTTTTAGGCAGCGAAGATTGCCTCAGCGGCAAGGAACCAGGAATGCGAACACCATGTGCAAAAAACCTTCTGGCAGGAAAAGTGCCACCTTCCTTAGGGATTGCTATTTACTACGGCACCATCGCAGGAAGGCTTACCAGCGTCCTCCCTTTTGAAACATGTCTCACCAATCTGGGCCTTCCCACTCATAAAATGCTTGTCCTAATCATGGGGGCCCGCCAACCGAAGCACTCATGGCGAAAACTACAGGTCATGTCGAAATGGCATTCCTGGTTAAACTGCCAACAGAATCTTTACTTATGTGCGTCTGACTGCCCAGTGCACCTGAACCACTGGCTGCTCTGAGAAAGGGCTGACCCGTAGCCCTTACCTGCGCCCTGCGCTTCCTCCAAAGCCCAATATCCTTATGATCCCAGCACAGCCGCAGCCAAAGCTTTGCGCTGGCGGAATCACCTGTCATAGGGAAGCCAAGCAGTACCCCCGTAAACTCTATATTCCTCCCCACTTGTGTCCAGATAACAGAAAAGTGGAGAACAATTCTCCAGTTCTCTTACGCCAATGGCGCCCGCCAGGATAGCAAAAGCCTGAAGCCAATTAAAATTGTGCAGGGGATAAGCCGCCAGGGGCGCTTTGCCTTGCTTATGTCCACCTTCCCTTTTCTATATTAAATTCATCTAAGAGCAAGAGGGAGAATATTTCGACATAGTCACCCCTCAAATGGTGTCCCAGACTTCCTGCTTAAGATGAACCCCCAGTGGGCCCTCAAAGCACGCATTAAAATGCGCACTTTGCTGCACCCTCCAAACATACCCTATCCCCCCTAGGCTTCTTTGAATTTGCGGGGTTCCGACCCCCACCCATCCCCGTCTGCGATAGAGATTCAACACTGACAATGATGGATGCGATCGCCTCAGTCCCAATGGCTACCCCCCTGCGCATCAGGCACCACCAAGGAGGTGGAGCTGGAACCATTAAGCCTGCACTACGCGATACAGAAGCGGCCCATGCACCCGTAGGCCCCGGGGGGAGGCCCCGCTGGATTACAACAAACAACCCCAGAAACCCCACAAAAACGCAGGCAAAGCTTGTGCACCAGCCTGGGTCCCAACCAACCGATCCCCGCAAGGCTGAGGGCTCCAATATATCCCGCCATCCTGACCCGTCTTAGTGGACCACCCCCTGCCCTATCCATGTCACCCTAAAATCAGAAACAAGCAAAGCATGTTACTTACAAGGCTGCTTCTGCGTTGACCGCGAGCAGCTGCGCGTCCGGATCCCAGTCATCTCCGCAATCCAGGATGCCTCACCAAAGACCACCCGTCATCATCTTCACTGGTGACCTCACCAGATTCACCAGACGTTTGTTGCTGCATTGGCCCCTTACATGCTGGCGACTCTGGCCCTGGATTCCTGAAAGCTTCCATACCTGCCCAGGCCGCATCATGGAAAGAGGAAGAGCTGTGGGGTCTCTTAGCACCCCATGCTGTAACAGGAGTACACTGTCTCTTTAAGGGTAGGGGGCGGAGCCCCCAGCTCGAGTCATTGGCCGACGTCCACTGGAAGGAGCAGACTGCAGCCCGCAGGGGAACCAGCAGAGGGCGCCCAAACCCTCCTGTTGTCCGTGGCTGAGCACTTCCACTGCTGGGCTCCTCTCTGACCCGAAGCCCCAGAGAGAGCCGACAGCTCCAGATCCCCATGACAGCGGCGGCAAGGGGGGGGGGTGTCAGCGATCCTCACACCCCGCGACTGGCAGCATCGAGGGCACACTTCCCACGGGAAGCAGTGGAGGTGCCATGACACCCCAACTGCCCACCCCCCGCTCGGTACCGCATCTGCAAGCTTTGGCAGCAGTGAGGAGGGGAAGAAGAGAGGGCAAGAACCAGATGGCTGCTCTGATGGTGGGTCTCACCTGCGATGAAGATTCCTCCCAGGGCTACTGCAGGAGCTGCAAGAATGTAGCCCGGCAGCTGACCCTGGAGGGTCCATAACGGGCGAAAGTGCTCAGGAGGACAAACCCTCCCAGCATGTTTGCGAGCAGGTGGGGAAGCAGCCGGTGAGGGGGGCGCTTCTGACCCCCTTAGAATGTCCGACAGCTGCTGCAGAAATTGAGGACCATGTGCTGCGGCCTTGATCCAGTCCAACAAGGCCTCCGAATCGCTCATCCTGTCTCTGCCTCAAAGGGAGAAGAGTCTGAAGTTTCAAGTCTCTTCTTCTCCAGCACTTCTTGGAATGATGAAGCTTCCCATCTGCTCAGACCCTCACAAGCCGTTTCCTGCCCATCCAGCCTACTGCCACCAATCAGGTAAGAACTACGTCCCCTCCCACCAAACAAACTTAGCTGACCCTTCCTTGACCCTGTTCCTCCCTTAGTCATGCAGACCCTTCGTCCATTTTCTCCTTCGGGTCTCACTTTTATGTTGATTGAAGTGCAGGCTTCACAAAACTCAACTTGTTGGTCCTCTGGTCAGTATACAGTGAAAGGCACCGCTGAAGGGACCTCGGGTTGTTTGAAAAAAGATAAGGTGTGTGTGTAGGGTTGCCACCTCATCCCTTTAAACCTGAACACATATGAATTATACAGGTTCTGAGGATAATTTAATGCAGATAAGGCACCGAGTGTTTAATTACCACCTTAATCAGCTACAGAATGTGATTGTGTGTTCGGTTTTAAAGGGATGAGGTGGCAACCCTAGGTGTGTGGTATCTGGTATTGTTAGGAAGGCATGGTTGCCTGGCCTGTATTTTCTTACTAAAGGGGTTCACTATGAATGTACATGGGTCAGAAAACTGATATTTAAATGTAAAAAATAATTTTAGTAACAGTTATTTACAATTGCCACTGACCCCAGCGCTCATATATAAAGCCCTTATTATGTTAGTGTAGCTGCCGCTATAACCAAGACATTCAAATTCCAAATAAAAGCAAAGAAACAAATGTTCATTAAGGCTGGATTCACACCAGTCCGGTGCGAATTCCAGCTTGTTTGCGGCTTAGAACGAACAGAGGCACCGTTCGACGGCTCCTGTCTGTTCGCACAGCAGCTGCCCAGGAAGGGAAGGGGAAGTGCCGCGAGCAGGGGAAAGATCCCCGTTCAGTGCGGAACACATCTGCGGGGCAGATGCGTTCCCATTTAATTTAATAGGCTGGGAATTTGCACCGCATTGCACAGAAAACACCCATGTTTTCTGTGCTATGCAGAGTGCGAGTGCACTACACAGATGTGAACCGGACACATTGAAAACAACTTGTTTTTAAGTGTCCTGCAAATTGAATGCGATGTAAGCCGCATCAAATTTGCATAGGTGTGAACCCAGCCTGAGGCTTATACCTAGCCTAATTAAGTGTCCCCTATTCCTTACATATGGAGCTATATTTCTACAAGCAGAGAACAGATTGGGGAAAGTGTCTTAGTGGTGATTGGAAGCAGGAGAGGAGATCACACATAAAACCAGGAAGAGAAACCCCAACAGGGACCAGAGCTTGTATGACCAAAGGATATATATATATATATATATATATATATATGTGTGTATATACACATACACACACACACACACACACACACACTATTGGATTTTTGGTGAGTGCATAGCCATAAGGGGAAGGAGACCACACGGTATAAATGGTGGAGGAACACAGTCTGTAAGGATTTCCTTGGAAGTCATACACGCCTTTTACTGGATGCATGGTTGAACATTAGAAAACCCAAGGAATGCACTTTATATGCCTTGTTGAATTGGAGTTAGCATATGTGACAATAAGGAAGCGCTGCTAACATCTAAGGTCTCTTTCACACTAGCGGAGCCAGTTTTGACGGGCTCCGCTGCTCAGCGGGGATCCATCCGTTGATCCCAGCTGAGCTGGCAGATAACAGGACAGTCTCTGCACTGTCCTGTCACAGCTCCATTCTCCTCTATGGAGAATTGGATGAACATGGACCGTCTAAGGGTTTCCATCCTTCTGTTTTTGGCAGATCGGCTGTCAGCGGACATGTCACCGCTGCCATCCGTCGCTCCATAGAGAGCAGTGGAGCGGCCGTTCAGGTCCGCCTGAATAACTGACAGGCTGACCCGAACGATCCGCCCGTGTGAAAGGGGCCTTAATGAACATTTGTTTCTTTGTTTGTATTTGGAATTTTGATATTTAAATGTACTGCAAATTCTTTGTATAAATGTAATTCAGATTATGCGGCCATTGGTAGAAGTGTACCTTTATGCAAGGAATACTTTGAAAAGTAATTGGATTGTAATCCAAATTTGAAATGCATAAGAATAATCCTCCCCTTTTTTTTTATCATGTGAATGCTGCAAAAATAAACTAGGCTGCAGTAATAAGTGTCTGAGGGTGAATTGTCTGACTGTCATTTTTGACCTATGACCGCCTTTTTTTTGTCATGCTGGCAGAGTATTTGCCGTGGCACAGCACAGAGACCATTCTGCCCACAGACACTTTATTCAATTACACGTTATTTAGTGATCACTGTATAAACTATAGTAATATTGATTTCTACTTTTCAGTGCTCTTGTCACATGGTGTCAAGTTCACAACTCGGATCCCACGATGAATACACGGCTTGGTGAACTCCTAGCTGCCATCTGCCAATGCGAGGACCAAATTGTGAAAGGCCTGTCTTCTGTTTACCAGGTTGTTCATCCCTCTGAGTTATCAAGCTGTATGGATGACATGGGACTCAGCAGCCATACACATGAGCCCAGTAATGACTCGTGTACTGCAGGCCAGGACTGTTGCCGCAAGCAGGAGCATCTTCCTTCTTCCTTTCAAGACTGTAGGACTACACAGGAGCTGAAAAATGTTGTGAAACATGAACTTTGTCATATTTTGAAAGACACTCACTCTATAGTGCAACAGCTCAATGTGTCTTCAGATCTGCTTTGTTATTTGCAAACTCTTGAAATGAAGTGTTCGTTGATTTGAAGATTTTATAAGACTTTTTTTTACTCTGACCATCTTGGGTATTAAAAAATTCTATCACTTACATCAGGTGCTTTAGGGGTTGGATTCTCTTGTATGCTTCCTACCAACTGCTCTACTGTTTCTAGAACCGTCAGTTAGGCCCCTTTCACACTGGGACTGCCCGAGCTTCAGCGGTAAACCGATCTACCGCTGTAATAGCAGCGATATGGCGCCGCTATTTGGGCGGCAGCACGGCACTTTTAACCCCCCCCCACAACGGGTTAAACGGGGGTTAAAAGTGCCGGCGCTCCCGGATCGGTGTACAGCTGCTACGGGAGCGCTGCCCATTCAGTTTAATGGCAGGAGCGGGGAATACACCACTCCCCACATTCCTGAAAAATCATGCTTGCATGATTTTCTTCAGCGCTGCGCTAGCGCAACGCTTCAGTCTGAAAGCATCCATAGAGATGCATGAAAATAATATTTAGAGCGTTATTGCAGCGGTAATTTTAGCGCTTTACCGCTGTAATAACGCCCTAGTGTGAAAGGGGCCTAATAGAAACCACTACCAATGTTCAGTTATGATTAAAAACTTTACTTACATCCTGGAAGTGCAATATTATACACTTCATCTTTGATGAATAAGAATTCCACCCCCTCCACAAATTCCTATCATGATGTCCCTGAGGGTATGAAATAGCGATGCACTGAAATTTTGGTGGCCGAAAATGGTGTTCTCTGTATTTTGTTGATAAAAAAAAAAAAAACATGCCGATAATGGCACTGAAAACGCACGCGATGTTGCCATGATTTTACTATGCTTGTGGTGTGTTTTTCATAGGTCTGGTGACTCAAAAACTGCACCAAAAATGTGACACGGATCCGTTCTTGCTGCGTTTTCAATGCATTTCAACAGGGAGATGCGTGTTTTTTTTTTTTTAACCACTTCAATACCGGGCACTTAGAACACTTCCCGCCCAGACCAATTTTCAGCTTTCAGTGCTGTTGCGATGCGAATGAGAATTGCGCGGTCGTGCGACGTTGTACCCAAACAATATTTTTATCATTTTGTTCCCACAAATAGAGCTTTCTTTTGGTGGTATTTGATCGCCTCTGCGTCATTTCTGATCGCCGCTATAAACAAAAAAGTCTGAAAATTTTGAAAAAAAAAAACATTTTTCTTTGTTTCTGTCACAAAAATTTGTATAAAGTACATTTTCTCCTTCACTGACGGGCACTGATGTGACTACACTGATGGGCACTGATGAGGCTACACTGACGGGCACTGATGAGGCAGTACAGATTGGCACTGATAAGGTTGCACTGATGATGGGGCACATATACAGCACTGATGAGCGGCACTGACAAGCAACACTGACGGGCACTGATACGCGGCACTGATGGACACTCATAGGCGGCACTGATAAGTGGCACTGGGTACTGATGGGCACTGACAGGTGGCACTTTTAGGTGACACGGGTGGGCACTTATAGGTGGCAGTGGTGGGCACAGATGCAACAAGCACTGTTAGGGATGGCACTGGCAGGCATCATACATGGGCACAGTGCCATCCCTACAGTGCACAACGCATAGTCACGGGCAGTCACAACGAACAGTCACGGCGAGTAGTCACGACATATACACGGGGTAGTAGTCACGTTGGAATAGTCACGGTTAGACATGACGGAGTAGTCACGGGCAGTCA
>BLSH010051335.1:0-12106 GCA_018402905.1 Glandirana rugosa
TTATGTGGAAATAATAAAGAGAGGAAATGTACTGCAAAATGAAATAGCAAGGGATATCTTTCAGGAACTTGGCCGAAAACCTGACATAAATTTTGTTAAAAAATGGGTATCAGATTTATTACTGAGAAATCCCATCACTTGTAATTTGCTTTCCTTTATTTGAGAAATACATTTTTCCAGAAAGTTTTACTGTTTTTTAAATGAATTGCTTGTACCTATAAATGTCACATACTTTCATGATTAAAGGTGATTTTTAAAATTGAATAATATTTTATAATTCATTACAGCTATCTTACTTGTAAGTTTGGTGGAACTTTAATTGCTTTTAGGTTTGGAAAGAGCAGGGAAGGTTTGGAACCTCTGTCATATTTTTATTGATATACAAAAATGTTAAAACAGCCAGGACTTTCTTGGTGCCCAACGAACACATGAAATAATATTGTAAAAAAAAATCAATATTTATTACAAAAATCCCTTATAAATATTTGTTGGCTACATTCAAAGGAAACATGTGCGCACATATTTTAAATAAGTGCTCCCCTAACATCCCGGGGGAGTGCCCTTGTACATTTACCACAAATCCTCTTATTTAGAGCGCTTATGTAGCTTCAGAGCATATATCATATGATGAGGGCACGACCCCAGGTGCCCTTCATCCTCAATATGTTTTGCGGCGGAGCCACTTTCTTTGGAGGCAAAAAAAAAAAATCTATAAAAGAGTGTAAACAACATTTATGAATATAGATACAAGAATAAATTGACATACATCATTAGTAACAAACAAATAAAGTCTAAATTGGTATGCAGATGGCCATGAGAGATCTACCAGGAGCTTAACAGGCAGAGGCAGCACTTATGAGAAGAAGATACAGGGCAGATCCAAGCACCAAGTCTCCCCTAGGGGTGGACGTGGGAGCCAGATATCACAGGAATAACTCAAATACATCAGCTGCAAAATATGCTGTAAGTAATAAAAATACTGAACTCCATAAATACAAATATAAACTGGTAATTATTATTAAACTGGAGTATGTATAGCTGACTGCACATTTATTTCTTGACAATTGGTGCACTTGTTGGATATATTACTTTTGTATGTTTTTGTTATCTTTACTAGGATGATTTAATACTTTATTGCATGCTCTTTTGGAGTTTGAACAGCTGTACATGTATTTAAGGAAGATCTAAGTGTGCCTGTATCCTTGCAGTACATTTTTACCACCTCATACATACCCCAACACTTTGGGTCCATCTTATGCTTATTTTGATAGGTCTATCTTTGTGGTCATCTATAGATACTAGCTCTGAAGAAGGAGGTACATCCTCTGAAATGTGCCAACCTACTAACTTTAGCATAATTGATCTGTTGACATCACATCACCCAATGGCTGGAGTTGTCTTTTGATATGCCTGTTACATTTTATGTTTGTGAGTATGTTTTTATTATTTTGCTTTAATAAAAAGCAGTGGTGGCAATGCACTAGGCCTTTGAGCCCTCCTGTGTGCTTTTACAGTTATTTTTGATATTTCCCCATCTAAGGAGGGCTGTATCGCGTGAAGCATTTCCAGTTGTGACACCTTTCGATATAACACGGCCTAAGCATTGGGATGTTTGTGTGCTTGTGAGGATGCAACATTAAGATCACAAATGTGGGGGTATCCAGGGCAGAAGGTGGAAGATTTCGAGGAACAGAGCATCCACCAGCTAACAGGACACTTGTCATTCATTTAAGTTTTATGGTGCTGATTTTAAAAATAGATAAATCACTAACCTTCAGCTTAAATTAGCTGCTTATGAATGTGAGTATGCTGCACTAATAAATTATTTAAATGTTTGAACTATAAAATATTGATAAAAGTTGTATATCATAAACATATATTTATGACATGTAATTCAAATCATAAAGTGTAATCATTAACACAAATGTCCACATGTGAATCTGTGATCAAGTACATAAAATTGTTCAATCCAGTGAGAGAGACGTGCAGCAGTCTGTCCCCCTTTTCTACCATTTTCCCCCTTTTGGGCACACCCTCGCCTTATGAAAATGACCCTTCATTCACCCTTCAAGAGGAAATACTGCATTTTTCTATGGGGCTTAGGGCTCACACTATCCTCCTCAGAAATCCCACTTGGTCAATCCAGGAGTTATCAATAGCTCAGGTGGTGCAAAATAGATTAATGCTAAAAAAACCCCAAAAGGTTGAAATAGTGCCTACAGTGGAATTTTATTGTTAAAAACAAAGATAAATGCACTCAGATGGTAAAAATGAAGTAAACCGTATATATCTCTTTAACCACTTCAGCCCCGGAAGAATTTACCCCCTTAATGACCAGAGCATTTTTTGAGATTTGGCACTGCGTTGCTTTTATTGACAATCACGCGGTCGTGCACCGTTGTACCCAAACTAGATTGATATCCTTTTCTCCGACAAATAGAGCTTTCTTTTGGGGATATTTGATCACCTCTACGTCACTTCTGATCACCGCTATAAACAAAAAAAGAGCAACAATTTTGAAAAAAAAAAAAATATTTTTTACTTTTTGCTATAATAAATGTCCAAAAAAAAAAATATGAAAAAAAAAAAATATGAAAAAAAAAAATGTATTCATCAGTTTTGGCCGATGTATATACTTCTACATACAGTTGCAAGAAAAAGTATGTGAACCCTTTGGAATGATATGGATTTCTGCACAAATTGGTCATAAAATGTGATCTGATCTTCATCAAGTCATAACAATAGACAATCACAGTCTGCTTAAATTAATAACACACAAAGAATTAAATGTTACCATGTTTTTATTGAGCACACCATGTAAACATTCACAGTGCAGGTGGAAAAAGTATGTGAACCCTTGGATTTAATTACTGGTTGAACCTCCTTTGGCAGCAATAACTTCAACCAAATGTTTCCTGTAGTTGCAGATCAGACGTGCACAACGGTCAGGAGTAATTATTGACCATTCCTCTTTACAGAACTGTTTCAGTTCAGCAATATTCTTGGGATGTCTGGTGTGAATCGCTTTCTTGAGGTCATGCCACAGCATCTCAATCGGGTTGAGGTCAGGACTCTGACTGGGCCACTCCAGAAGGCATATTTTCTTCTGTTTAAGCCATTCTGTTGTTGATTTACTTCTATGCTTTGGGTCATTGTCCTGTTGCAACACCCATCTTCTGTTGAGCTTCAGCTGCTGGACAGATGGTCTTAAGTTCTCCTGCAAAATGTCTTGATAAACTTGGGAATTCATTTTTTCTTCGATGATAGCAATCCGTCCAGGCCCTGATGCAGCAAAGCAGCCCCAAACCATGATGCCACCACCACCATACTTCACAGTTGGGATGAGGTTTTGATGTTGGTGTGCTGTGCCTCTTTTTCCCCACACATAGTGTTGTGTTTCTTCCAAACAACTCAATTTTGGTTTCATCTGTCCACAGAATATTTTGCCAGTACTGCTGTGGAACATCCAGGTGCTCTTGTGCAAACTGTAAACGTGCAGCAATGTTTTTTTTGGACAGCAGTGGCTTCCTCTGTGGTATCCTCCCATGAAATTCATTCTTGTTTAGTGTTTTACGTATCATAGATTCCCTAACAGGGATGTTAGCATATGTCAGAGACTTTTGTAAGTTTTTAGCTGACACTCTAGGATTCTTGTTCACCTCACTGAGCAGTCTGCGCTGTGCTCTTGCAGTTATCTATACAGGACGGCCACTCCTAGGGAGAGTAGCAGCAGTGCTAAACTTTCTCCATTTATAGACAATTTGTCTTACCATGGACTGATGAACAGCAAAGCAAGGCTTTTGGAGATATTTTTATAACCCTTTCCAGCTTTATGCAAGTCAACAATTCTTAATCGTAGATTTTCTGAGAGCTCTTTTGTGTGAGGCATCATTCACATCAGGCAATGCTTCTTGTGAAAAGCAAACCCAGAACTGGTGTGTGTTTTTTATAGGGCAGGGCAGCTGTAACCAACACCTCCAATCTCATCTCATTGATTGGACTCCAGTTGGCTGACACCTCACTCCAATTAGCTCTTGGAGATGTCATTAGTCTAGGGGTTCCCATACTTTTTCCACCTGCACTGTGAATGTTTACATGATGTGTTCAATAAAAACATGGTAACATTTAATTCTTTGTGTGTTATTAGTTTAAGCAGACTGTGATTGTCTATTGTTGGGACTTAGATGACGATCGGATCACATTTTATGACCAATTTGTGCAGAAATCCATATCATTCCAAAGGGTTAACATACTTTTTCTTGTAACTGTATCCGTATTGGTTTGCGCAAAAGTTGACACGTTTAAAGACTTTGAGAGTTAATTTATGGCGTTTTTACTATTTTTTCTTTTTTATCGGGACTGCGACATTGCGGACAGATCGGACATTTTTGACACTTTTTTGGGACCATTGACATTTATACAGCGATCAGAGCTAAAAAAACACTGATTACTATAGAAATGTTACTGGCAGGGAAGGGGTTAATCTGCAGGGGCAATCAAGGTGTTAACTGTGCTCCCTGTGTGTGTTCTAACTATATGGGGTCTGGGCTGGCAGGGGCATGACAGGTCTAACAGATCCCTATCACAGGGATCAGTAGATCTCTGTTATGCCGCCTGACAGAGCAGGGAACCGCCGTGTTTACATTGACGATACCCCGCTTTTCTGCTGTACTAGGCGATCGCGGGTCACCGGCGGACAACGAGTCCGAGAGCGTGCCGGCGTGCACTTGCCCCCTAGCTGTGTGTGCGTGAATCGCCGTTTATAGACGGCGTTTTGCTCTATGCTGCCAACTCGCAACAGTAAATGTATGTGAGCCGGTCGGGAACCGGTTAACCACTCCAGATCCGCGCTATTGCCATAGTACGGCTCCAGCGCGGATCTGGAATGCCGGGACGACGCCGTCCATGGACGTCTTCCCCTGTGCACGCTCCTCGCGCGCCCCCTAGTGGCAGCAGCGGCGAGCGTGCCCGTGGCTCGGGCAGACTCGATGTCCGCCCGGACCTGCCAATCTCTTTCAGGAGCCTCAGAACGGGGAACCGCCGTTGTAAACACAGCGGTTCCCCGTTCTGTGACAGGGGACATAGCAGATCTACTGTTATGTCCCGACCAGCCCCGCCCCCCCACAGTTAGAAGGGAACATATTTAACCCCTTCACTGCCCCCTGCAGGTTAACCCCTTCACTGCCAATGACATTTACACAGTAATCAGTGGACATTTAAATTTCTGATCGCTGTATAAATGTCATTGGTCCCAAAAATGTGTAAAAAATGTCCGTCATTTCTGCTGCAATATCGCAGTCCCGATAAAAATCACAGATCGCCGCCATTACTAGTAAAAAAAAAAAAATAATAAAAACACCATAAATCAATTCCCAGTTTGTAGACGCGATAACTTTTGCGCAAACCAATCAATATACGCCGATTGCGATTTTTTTTTTACCAAAAATATGTAGAAGAATATATGTCGGCCAAAACTGATGAATAATTTTTTTTAATGGATTTGTACTTTAGCAAAAAGTAAAAAATATTGTTCTTTTTTGCAAAATTGTCGCTAATTTTTTGTTTATAGCAGCGATCAGAAATGACGCAGAGGGGATCAAATACCACCAAAAGAAAGCTCTATTTGTGGGAAAAAAAGGACGCAAATTTTATTTGGGTACAACGTCGCACGACCGCGCAATTGTCATTCAAAATGCGACAGCACTAAAAGCCAAAAAGTGGTCTGGGCAGGAGGGGGGTTTAAGTGCCTGGTAAGGAAGGGGTTAAAAAGGTCCACATCAATGCTGCTAAGGTAAATGGAATGTAAGAGCAGCAATGCTAGTATACCCCAGCTGGGTCCCAGATCTCTCTCTTTCACAGAACACTGTTGTAGCGCCACCCCTAAAGAAGCCGCTTGCAATTTTGGGTTCTTTGTTCCAAGCCTTGACTCCAAGAACAACCTCGGCCCCTCTGATGTACCTGGTTGAATAAATCACTACTACACACAAGTATATAGTACTTTTCACCTGACTGTAGGATCTTGGTAATAAATAATCACACACCTGCTTAGTGGCAGATGCTATTCGACTATAATTAAGAACTTGCATGAATGAACATTTAAAGTGCAGCTCACTAAGCAGAGTAGAACTGCTCTCAGGTAATAAAGGTAAACAAATATATCTATATAAGTGGCTCTATATCAATAATCAAAAATCAATATGAGACTAGGTATATCAATATTTGGTAACACAACTGTACTCTAAACATGTCTAGAGGATTAGCAGTTTCCTAGTGGTTTTTGAATGCACTGAAAGAAATGAGAGGTGGGGTACCCCTTTAAATGGAAACAACATACTGGGCCCTGGGGCCATTACAGTTGTACGGCAGTCTTTAGTCCTAGATCTTCATCGGCTAATCATTGGAGCTCACTGGCGCGTGTTGTGGCCGTGAATAAGGCCTGCAGGCAGTATTAGGTCTAAAGAAAAACAGGGTGGGCAGTTCCTAAGGGCTCAGTCCCTGGGAGCAGTAGTGGATAATGGCCGACAGGCCCTCTCACCAGACCCAGTGAAACTACAGCAGTGATCCCTAGACAATAGACAATCGCTCACTCTCGGTTACCTCAGGCAACTCTGGTCTGTGGTGTAGCAGGTTTGTATCCCGGGAGTGGCTCAGTCTCTCTCTGGTGGCTTTGGACCACGTGGTCTCCTTTCCTCACAGCAGACTCTCACACTGCCCTCTCTCTCTTGCCCTCGGTAGTCCCTCTGGGATGGTGCTGGGCAGCGTGTTTGCCCCTCAAGGATCGTGTCCCCCAGCACAGTCTTCTCACCACACTGTCCTCCACAGCCCATCCTCTCTCCTCTGTGTCCCAGGTAGCACTTCCTGAAAACTTTTCACTTCTCAGTGTCATCTGTGTCTCTGCATGTTCAGGAAGGAAAGGTCAACATCTCCATATCTCTATCTCATGGCCAAAAGGAGAAATTACATTATAATCTATGGATGTCCTGCATGGCTCAATGACAGCATACCTGTTACACTGTGAAGCTATGCCTAGGCCACATCCTACATGTTTCGTCACTCAGACGGCATCAGGAGCATAAGGCTGAATAGTCCAGAAACAGATATTTATACTTTGATTCTCCTATAGCTACTGAATCTCCCCTTGTGGAAAGCGCTCGGCAGAGACACAGATACAAAGCAACGGTTTTCATTGGCTGCACTGACTCATAGAGGAGACATAGCAGCGAGTGCACAGGCACAAAACACACAGTGTGAGGAGCACACATTTCAGAAACATTTTGGGTAAAATAACAACGCAGTAGCCTAATTTTATAAAGCTTGTCATTGTCGGGGTGACTTCGAGGAGGGCACAGGAAATCATTGTTGAAGTGTAGAAATCGCATAATTATTTTATAGCATGTCCTGTACATAATGGAGGAATAGAGTGAATATGGTGAATGGAGTATGTGGACCAATAGGCCTGCAGTTTATTATTTTTTTTATTATGTGTAAGTCCCATTTTTTAGTGCAAGGCCAAGGAACACTTTAAATTCTTGAATTGCGATGGGTTTCCACTCAAATGGAAGTGCATAAACGGAGCTGGGATTTTTAGTGAAATACTGCTGGGCATAAAGATTGCGTTGGTCCACAATTAATTTAAAGAAAGCTTCTGTGCATTTTTTATTTTTAAAATGAATGGATGTAAAATTTTGGCCTGAATTTCTGGTTGCACTGTAAATGGGGTCATTATAGGTGCTGCTGAAATTGAAGGTAGCTATACAGGATTTAAAAGTGCCTCTGGAATACTAGTATAAGCCATAATCCTTGGTGGCTGATGTGATACCCATTGCTTGTACTTGGCTCTTCATATGGGTGTACCGCACTGGTAATGCCTGCCACTTCACAAGGATGTATCGAGCAGCTGGTGGTTGCCTGCTGTTCCTCAGAATGCCTCATTCTTTTTGCTAGGACTCATTTCTTCTCTGAATTAATTAGTGAACTGCAGCTGTCCAAGGGTTGGTGTTCAGAATCTGAGTCTGACAGTGCTCCCTGCTACTTTCATCTGCCATGCTCATAATCTGGAATGCCTCCTCGCTGGTGACATTTTAGGACATGGTGTTCAGGTTTTGGTGAAACTGTTGATTGATACTGGTGTGGCAGTGGCAGTGGTCAGGACACTGGTGCTGGTATATAGCAGCCTGGTGTCACTGCAATCAGGGTCACAGGCTTTGCTGACACTAGTGTGGGGAGGATTAGGACAGTGGTGCTGGTGTATAGGGGTCTGGCCTCACTGCAATTGGGGATACTGACTCTGTTTTGGTGGTGACAGCACACTGGTTCTGGTGTATTGTGGTCTGGCCTCACTGCACTCAGGGATACTGACTCTGTTGACACTGGTTTGGCAGTGATTGGAGTGATGGTATGGTGGTGATCAGGATGCTGGTATCACAGTGCTCAGGACACTGGTATGGTGGTGATCAGGACACTGATATGGTGTTGATCAGGACACTAGTATGGCGGTGATCAGGTCACTGGTATGGTAGTGATCAGGACACTGGTATAGCAGTGATCAGGGGTGCTCATATGGTGGTAATTACGGATGGGCGAACGGTTCGGCCCGAGCATAAGTTTGGGCCGAACTTTTTTTGTTCGGTCGTTCTGTGAACATCCGAACAAACGGGTCGTTCGACCATTTGTTCGGCCCCCACAACCAACCACAATGCATTGCGGCGCTGAACAGTGCATTGCAAGCCCTGATTGGCTGAAGCAGTGAAAGCTTCATCCAATCATGGCACAAAGCACTGTCAGAGTCATGATTGGACCCTGCCATCATGACTTTATCCAATCATGGCTCATTCCCGCCCCACAGTATAAATGTATTCTTTCAATGGCAGCTATTTTCAGTGTGATTTCGAATACAGAGAGATAGAACAGGGCTCTGTTCAGTGCTATTAGTTAGTTAGTGTGCTATACTGTGCTATTGTGCTTTAATTGTCAGTGTAGAATATTCGTTTAGTGTAAGTCTAGGGATAATGTGAGTGTAGTGAGGAGGACCATTATTCAGCTTTGCATAGTGTGCAGCTAGAGTAGGGACAGCTCAGATAGTTTCACTGTAGTATAGTGAGACCGTGTTATTCATACATACATTAGTGTATATGTGGAGTAGGGAAAGCTCAGATAGTTTCAATGTAGTGTAGTGAGACCGTGTCATTAATCTTTACATTAGTGTATAGCTAGATTAGGGACAGTTCAGATAACATCAGTATAGTGACGGTTGAACACCGTATATTTGATTGCGTTACTGCAAGTTTAACACCATTTACATCTGTGTGTGATACTGCCAGTTTAACGCGATATAGCTCTTTATGTGTTACTGCCAGTTTAACGCCATATAGTTTTGTGAGTTACTGCAAGTTTAACGCCATTTACTTCCGTGTGCATTACTGCAAGTTTAACGACATTTACTTGTGTGTGCGTTACTGCCAGTTTAACGCCATATCGTTTTGTGCATTACTGCAAGTTTAATGCCATTTACTTGTGTGTGCGTTACCGCAAGTTTAACACCATTTACTTCTGTGTGCGTTACTGCCAGTTTAACGCCATTTACTTATGTGTACGTTACTGCCAGTTTAACGCCATATAGTTCTGTGTGCATTACTGCCAGTTTAACGCCATATAGTTTTGTGTGCATTACTGCCAGTTTAACGCCATATAGTTTTGTGCGTTGCTGCAAGTTTAACGCCATTTACCTGTGTGTGCATTACTGCAAGTTTAACGCCATTTGCTTCTGTGTGCATTACTGCAAGATTAACACCATATAGTTTTGTGCATTTCTGCAAGTTTAACGCCATTTACTTCTGTGTGCATTACTGCCAGTTTAACGCCATATAGTTTTGTGCGTTACTGCAAGTTTAACACCATTTACTTGTGTGTGCCTTACTGCAAGTTTAACGCCATTTACTTTTATGTGCGTTACTGCAAGTTTAACGCCATACAGTTTTGTGCGTTACTGCAAGTTTAATGCCATTTACTTCTGTGTGCGTTACTGCCAGTTTAACACCATATAGTTCTGTGTGCATTACTGCAAGTTTAACTCCATTTACTTCTGTGTGTGTTACTGCAAGTTTAATGCCATATAGTTCTGTGCATCATAGTACGTTTGACGCGTTCTATTGCAGTATATTATAGTGTATCTGTGGAGTGTGTCTGTGTAGTGTGAGTACTCAAATTAAAGTGCACCAAACACCACTTTACATAGATTAAAGTCCATCTACGTACAGATTTCCACTTCTTCTTTACATTTACTAAAAAGCACCACCCCCTCCCTCCCAATAATGTCTGGGAGGGCAACAAGGAGAGGCAGACGTTCCCTTGGTACTGTAAGCAACAAAAGTGTCTACAGGCAAAGGTGGATGTGGTAGTCAGTCCTCAGACAGGGCATCATTTCTTCTGTTTAGTGAGTTTGCCAATGCTATCCAGCCACAGCATGCAGAGGAGGTGGTGGACTGCCTTACTAAACCTTCCTCATCCTCCTCATCCTCTGTCACGCAAGCAGAGACAAGTGTGCAGTCCCCTGCAGTTGCCAGAGTGGATAAACCTGCCTCCTTGTCCACATCTATTCCTGCCATAGCCCCAACATCAGCCATGGAGGAGTCAGCTGAGTTATTTGATCACAGCGTCAGTCACTTGCTCCTTGATGATGCCCAGCCATTACTGGATTCAGATGTTGGTTCTGAGGTTGAGGATGACAGGAACATGAGCCTAGAAAGAGGGGAGAACACTGGTAGACAAATTGGCATTCATGTTCCCTCAGGCGCAGCGTATTGCCAAGCTGTCTCCAGTGGTAATGATGATGATGAAGATGAAGTAGATGGAGATGATGATGAGGTCACTGATGCAACTTGGGTGCCAGATAGAGCAAATCAGGAAATGGAAGGTGAGGCGGCACAACCCCAAGGAGGCCGACATCAAAAAAGAGTAGAGAGCAGCCACCCTATTCCATCACATTCTGCAGCTGTTATCTCCCAGCTCACTTCCCAAAGCTCAGCTGTCTGGGCCTTTTTCAGCACATCTGCAGCAGATGGCACTTTTGCTATCTGCATACTGTGTCTCAGGCACATTAAACGTGGCAAAAATACCAGCCATTTGGGTACCACAAGCTTAACAAGGCATTTAACGTCCACCCACTCAGCCCGTTGGCAAGAGCACCTAAAAGCCACACAAAAGGGGCACAAATCTATCCCTCCGCATCCTCCTCCTTACCCATTTCAGTCTGCCCCTGCTATACTGAGTCATGACCTCTCAGCAGCCTCCACTGACAGGGATGATGGTATAGCACAGGGTGTCCCTGGTCCTAGCAGCACATCTGCCAGCAGCACACCACCAGCTGTAGACTGTAGCCGGCAAATTTCTCTGCCCCATCTGATGCAAATACAGTCCCAGCCACCCACATGCCCAGCGTCTAAATGCAAGCTTGTCAAAGCCGTTGACTCTCCGACTTCTGCCTTTCAGCCTGGTGGATTCTGCCCCCTTCCGTGAATTCGCACAATGCGCTGTACCACAATGCCAGGCTCCCAGTCGCTACTACTTTTCATGTAAGGACGTTCCATTTCTCTTTAATATCACGAGGAAGGGAATGTTCTGGCATCGTTGGGCAAGACAGTCAGCCGGAAAATCCACCTTACTGCTGACTAGTGTTGAGCGAACCCGGACTGTAACGTTCGGGTCCGTACCGAACTTTCGGGTGTCCGTGGCACGGACCCGGACCCGGACATTTCAAAAATCGTTCGGGTTCGGTCCGGGGTTCTGCTATTTTACTCCACGTGTTGAGAAGCTGCAGGGCAGCCAATCAACAAGCGTTTCACTGGTTTGCCCTTAGAAGCCATCACAGCCATGCCTACTAATGGCATGGCTGTGATTGGCCAGTGCATCATGTGACCCAGCCTCTTTATAAGCTGGAGTCACAGTGCTGCAGTCACATGCTCCTTGGGTTAGTGTAGGGAAAGGAAGCTGAAAGCTTGAGGGAGAGTTTTGAGACATTTTAAGACCTGATCCTGCATCCTGAGATAGATTACTTTACTACTGCTGTCTGTGCTGTTGCTCTGAGGACAGATAGCAGACATTAGAGATT
>BLSH010051335.1:19465-31091 GCA_018402905.1 Glandirana rugosa
GTTCTACAATGTAGAACAGTGATATCATATCACTGTTCTACAATTATCTTCAAACTGTGTGTGAAAACTATAAATTAGTGGGGAGAAGCCAGATCACTGTTCTAAGAACAGTGATATATCATATCACTGTTCTTAGAACAGTGATATGGCTTCTCCCCGCTAATTGATAGTTTTCACACACAAATAAAAAATGTGGAACAGTATTGCGCTAGGATGGAAAATAACAGCAGCAACAACTAGTGCGATAACATCACTAACTCAGAATACAATACAAAACAGTTGCGCTCATTAAAGTGAAAATAAATAAATAAATAAATAATAAATAGTGATATCCAGAGAGTGTCAATAAATCATATATATGGTGTCCAAAAAGTCTCTTAGTAGTAGAAAATGTGAAACAGTGAGTATAAAGCCAGTGTTCCTCCTCCAGTGAAAACTGAATCAACAATTGTTCACCAAACAGAATCCACCCGGTAGTGTGCAGACCAACAAGTTTTCACACACAGTTTGCAGATGTTCTAAGAACAGTAATATGGCTTCTCCCCGCTAATTGATAGTTTTCACACACAGTTTGCAGATGTTCTAAGAACAGTGATATGGCTTCTCCCGGCTAATGTATACTTTTCTCACACAGTTTTAACATGATTGTAGAATGTACAATCATCTTCAAACTGTGTAAGAAAAGTATAAATTAGTGGGGAGAAGCCATATCACTGTTCTTAGAACAGTGATATGGCTTCTCCCCGCTAATTGATAGTTTTCACACACAGATTGCAGATGTTCTAAGAACAGTGATATGGCTTCTCCCGGCTAATGTATACTTTGCTCACACAGTTTTAAGATGATTGTAGAATGTACAATCATCTTAAAACTGTGTGATAAAAGTATAAATTAGCCGGGAGAAGCCATATCACTGTTCTTAGAACAGTGATATGGCTTCTCCCAGCTAATTTATACTTTTCTCACACAGTTTTAAGATAGTCCACATCCACCTCCATTTTTGATTTTTTTATGTGATTTTTTTTTAATTATTTTAAGTCATTTCCCTATCCCCATTTCTTTGTAGGGTACTTGTCCGACCCTTACCCCCATTTTCCTTCCTTTTTCAGACCTCTAGGACTTTCCAGGACTTTGTTACAGCCATTTTTGTGCCTAAAAGTTCGGGTCCCCATTGATTTCAATGGGGTTCGGGGTCCGTGTCAAAGTTCGGGTCATGTCCGGACCCGAACCCGGACTTTGTCCCGAAGTTCGGCCGAACCAGCAGAATCCGAACTTCCAGAGGTTCGATCAACTCTAGAGGTGAGTAGTATCTACCACTTAATGGTGCGGTATGCAATGTTTGGCTTGTCTGTGTGCGGTTCTTAACACACATCCATTATATCTCCTATTGCATAGAAATTCTGGCTTAAAGCGCCATGGGGTTACGATTGAGGACCGGAGTGTCTATATTATCATACTATTGTTCTTACTATATTACACCTATATGGTTACTTCGAGCACATGTTACTATTAATACCGGGCTGAATCCCATTGTAAGACCCAGAAAGCACACTGATTGATTCCCTCCACAAGTATACATTCTCTACAATCTCACCTGCCTGTAAGTATTGCAAATACTCCTAAAAAAACTTTGACCACGAGTGAGTACCATAGGTCTTAATCATATAACCTAGGCACTATGAGCAACTATATGATCGTGTGTATCTCCATGTATACCATATTATGTTTTATGATTACCTAGGTCTGTCCCCGCATCCTACGTGGGGGGGGGGTGCTTTGTACTTCTGGGGTCCTCCGCAGACTATCCTCCACTTGGTTCTCTTCTGACACGTGCCACAAACATATGGAGCTGTATGTATACATGAATATGTGCTTAGTAGATCCGCATTCTAATATTTGGTCTTGTTTTTCTATACTTACCTGTAACATGTTTGAATAAATTATCGTGCATAGAATGTATTCAGTGATACTTTGTCCTATGCTTTATCCCATAGTATTTTATGTTGATACCCACCCTGGGTTCTCCTGAGGCAGCGTCGTTTGACGTGAAACATGTAGAGATGTTATCAAGTTTTTGAACATTCCCAGGCTGGTGGACGTCTGCTGGAGCACCCATCTCTGAATTTCTCTTCTAGGCCCATCATTATCTATGAGTCTTTTTCCTTTTTTGTTACAGTCAATTTCTGATGCTGTGGGTAATTGCATCCATCCTCTGTTATTATATATGCCACTATACTACTTGAGGGCCATTGAGAGTAGATGTTTGGATATGGGGTGTCCCGGTATGATGCCCACCACCATGGGATTATATACCCATGGGTGACTTACGTGTCTGTTTTTATCATTTTTTTTAATCATTTTTGAATAAAGTATACAATTTTTATGGATATAAGTTTCATGCTGTGGATCTTTCCACTACAGTGCCTATAAAGTCCCAATTTTCCAATTGGAAACACCCAGCACTCTCCTGTTAATTTCAGGATGTGTCACTAGCTATATTTACATTTGGGTCCAGGTATGCTACACCATGAGGACCACAGACCCTAGTTATCTCCATACAGTTGGTGGTGATGATGCCAGACCTGTGAGCTCTACCCCTATCTCCTCCTCCGCCACCTCCATGCCCTCCTCTGCAGAATTGTCCTATGAACATCAGGTACCCCCTAAGTGTTCAAAGGGCTATTCCATGAGTCAGGCTAAAAGGTGCCATGCAGTGCTTCAGCTGGTGTGTCTAGGGGACAGAAACCACACCAGAGCAGAGATTCTTGCAGCTCTGCAGGAACAGGCTCAGAGGTGGTTCACACCAAGCCAACTGGAGCCAGGAATGGTGGTGTGCAATAATGGTTCAAACCTTCTGTCTGCCCTTAGACAGGGAAAGTTGACACATATGCCATGCCTGGTACATGTCCTCAGTTCGGTGGTGCAGCATTTCCTAAATACATACTCAGGGTTGAAAGATGTGCTAAAGCTGGCCAGAAGAGTCTGTAGCCATTTCAGGTGGTCATACACAGCCAGTGCTCAGTTGGCTGAAATTCAGCAGGAATTCCACCTGCCCGTAAACCGCCCGGTTTGTGACATGCCGACCAGGTGTAACTTGACTTTGGCAATGCTGCAGCGGCTATACAGACAGTAGAGGGCTGTCAACGAGTGGCTGAGTAAAGCACAATGACAGGTTCAGGCCGCCTCTGCTTTTTTTCCCCCACACCAATGGCTGATCATTAAGGGTGCATGCACTGTACTGTCACCATTTGAGGCGGCCACAAGGATGGTGAACCATGCATGCATCAGTGACACAATCCCTATGGTGTTCCTGCTGGAGCAGACTCTGCGTGGTATTATGGACAGGGCAAATGAGGCAGAGCAGCAGGAGGAAGAGGACTTCCTTTCCTCTCAAGGCTCACTTTATCCAGACACCATCATTTCTATGTCACAGAACACACAGGAGGAGAGAGGGGAGAGGGATGAGGAGGAGGATTCTGGCACTTTCGTAGGCTTCGAAGAAGAGGAAGACATGCATCAATCTGTAAGCAATGGCTTTCCAACCCCAGGACCCTTGGGAGTACTACATGGCTGGGAGGAGGAAGTTCCAGATGCTGTCATCCTGAGTGACCCCGAGGACTCTGCTTCTCAAGCCTCTGCAAATTTGAGGTGCATGGGCAACCTCGTGCTTCAAAGCCTGCGAAAGGACCCAAGAATACGTGGCATAAAGGACAATGATCATTACTGGTTGGCAACCCTCCTTGACCACCTCTATAAGGGGAAGATCTCAGAACTCATCCTGTCCCCACAGAGAGTGCAGAAGATAAAATCTCTTGAGGACACGTAGGTTACAGTGTCATGGAAAACGTAGTTTTGAGTATTCTGTTGGTCAAGAGAGGAGCGTTGGAGAAGGCGTCCGCCTAAGTGATGCATTGCGGAAATTTTTTAGTCCTTGCCGCCCAGGGCTGTCAGCTTCCAAATCCCATCAGCAGCGTCTGCATCACATGGTGGACGATTACCTCTGGGCCAAAACAGAGATGGACAGCTTTCCAGTTGACGATCCACTGGTTTACTTGGTCATGAGAATAGACCACTGGCCAGAACTTTCCCAGTATGCTATTGAGTTGTTGGGCTGCCCTGCATCCAGCGTGCTTTCAGAATGGTCATTCAGTGCTGCAGGAGGTTTCATTACTGATCGTAGAACACGTCTGTCTACAGACTCCATGGACCTTTTGACTTTTATAAAAATGAATCAGTCCTGGATTACCAGCTATGAAGCCCCTGATGCTGATGTCACTGATTAAGTCTTTTGTGGTATCTCTGCAAGAATTTGAGGATGCCTAGCTTTAAGGGTGTTCAATCATTTCATCTGCAATAATGTTTTTGGTATAGCTTTCATGGGCACAATTAACACTCAAAGACCAATTTTTCAGCACCTGTTTGACAGGTGCATATCATTTCAATTTTTTTTGCCTTCATCAAGAGCATAGGGTTACAGTGGGAAGGCACCACATACACTCAAAGAGTAATTTTTCTGCACCTGTTTTACAGGTGCATATCATTGCAATTTTTTACAGCAAGGCCAATTATTGCTTTCATCAAGAGTACCTCTATAGGGTTAGAGTGGGAAGGCGCCACCGACACCCAAAGACCAATTTTTCTGCACCTGTTTTACAGGTGCATATCAATGCAATTTTTTTCACAGAAAAACCAATTCTTGCCATCGTGAAGAGCACCTCTTTAGGGTTATGGTGTGAAGGGACCACCGACGCCCAAAGCCCAATTTTTGACCTGCATGCTTTGGCCAATCAGCGAGTGGCCTGCTGTGAGAGCTATGATTGGCTGAAGGCAGGGTACCTTTAGCCAATCACTGCTCAGCAGCCTCAATCCATGCCCCACACTATATAAAGCCGCTTGTACAGTGGCTCTATGTAGTGTGAATGTGGATATATAGTGAGCTTAGCAAGCGACGTGCAGGCAGGTTAGTGTGGCTAGGGATTATTGTGAAAAAAATAATAGATAGATAGATAGATAGATAGATAGATAGATAGATAGATAGATAGATAGATAGATAGATAGATAGATAGGGCAATCTATATACAGTCAGTTAGTACATGCAGTTTAGTGTAGAATGAAATATTAGATATATAGATAGATAGGACGATCTATATACAGTCAGATATATACAGTGCAGGCAGTGCAAGAATATATATATATATTGTACAGTACGCCAAGGTTGGGTCCTGGACGGGTGTTATATAGCACCAATATTTGGGTTGTGGTCCCTTTAAGGGAAGGGAGTAAGTACTCAGGGGGTCACCCGAGAGGGGTGAGAAGTTCCGGGGATAGCAATAGGACAGAGAGGACTGACTCACAGTTCTCCCTGCATTGATAGAGAGGTAGTAGGGACCTGGAATTTAGGAGGCCCTGAATTGATCTTCGGGTGGGATGGGGCCTCCACCCCTGACTACAGGGGAATCCAGCACACATAGGGTTAAGTGTCTCCAGGAAGCATCTCTTAAAGAGAGGAAGTGGTGTTAGCTGTGGGTGAGGAGGAGCTGTGAGGAGACACCTGTGTTTGGAGAGCTGCATGTGTGCTGGAGGCTGTTAAAAGACCTAACAAGGATTGTGCAAAGTCCTGGGTTGAAGACCCGTCAACAAACTGTATGTGCCTTTTACTTTTATTTACCTTATGCTGAAGACAAGCAGACTTTCTTTTGTTATGTTTCCATTTCTGAAATGCTGCTGGAAGCCTTGTTTTGCTTGCAGGGAAATAAAAACCCTTTCTGTTTAAGTTTACCGGCTTTTTCACTCAATCCTGTGAAGCTACAATCCCCCCAACTTTACAATATATACCTTCCTAGTGTTTATATATATATATATACATATATATATATATATATATATATATATATATAATGCAATGACTTTAGTGTATATTATATACAGCTAACTCAGTGTATAGTATATAGTCCGTTCAGGCAGTGAAAGAATATATATATATATTTACACGCACAGTGTATTGAGTGTACACGATATATCAGTGCATTATAGTGCATTCGGGGGTGTATGTACGGTATATAGTACATTTGGCGTGGTGTCTTAAAATATATACAGTTTTTAACCCCTTAACCCCCAGAGCCCTTTTTTACATTTGCTGTTTACAACTAAAATCCGTTTTTTTTTGCTAGAAAATTACTTAGAACCCCCAAACATTACATATATTTTTTTCAAACACCCTAGAGAATAAAATGGCGATCGTTGCAATACTGTCACGCGGTATATGTGCAGCGGTCTTTCAAGGGAAAGGGAGCCGGCAATACATTACAGCCGCGATAATAAATGACAATTTTTCCTTTGGAAATGTCATTTTGCTCTGGCTATGTTCTAAACATCACAGGAGTGCGCCCTTTTACAGGCAGACTAAGGGGACCCCCAGGCACGATATTTAAAGGAATTTTTCATGTTTTTTCACTTTAAGCATTATTAAAATCACTGCTCCTGAAAAACGATTGATTTAAAAAAAATGTTTTCATTGATACATGTCTCCTGGGGCAGAACCCGGGTCCCCATACACTTTTTAGGGCAATAACATTGCATATAAGCCTTTAAAATTAGCACTTTTGATTTTTCATGTTCGGGTCCCGTAGACTTTAACGGTGTTCGGCTCATCCTTATTGCTGAGCAAAATAAAGGGCAGCTTGCAGGGAAAATGTAATTGTTTTGGCTTTATAAATGCAATTATTGCTGCAGCAGATTCTAGGCATGGTACAGATCTGCCACTTTACAGGTAGACTCCCCCCCAAGTACTATATTGGAAGGAATTTTTCATTTTTATGCTTTCACTTTAAAAATCAAAAAATCACTGCTCATTTAAAAATGACATTTTTCACAAACTTTTTTTCATTGATACATAACCATTGTATGCCCAATTACGTGCATATAAGCCTTCAAAATGGACACTTTTGATTTTTGACGTTCGGGTTCCATTGACTTTAATGGGGTTCGTTATTCAGGTCCGAAATTTTGCGGTGTTCGAAAGTTCTGGTGCGAACCGAACAGGGGTCCATTCGGCCCATCCCTATTGGTAATCAGGACACTGGTACGGCAATGATCAGGACATTGGTATGGTAGTGATAAGGATGCTGGTATGGCAGTGATAAGAACACTGTTGCTGGCATTACTGCAATCAGGGACACTGCTCCTGGTAGCACTGTACCCTGGGAAAGGTGACAGGTGGCTGGCTGCAGAGTATGTATAGTACACTGTTGGGCAGTAATCAGGGACACTATGAGCTGGCTAGCAGGGTTTTCTGTGTTAAAAACCAAGTGACAGGCTCTGCTTACTCACGGTACCACTGTAACAGCTCTCTCTCCTCTCACAGATGATCTGATTGAGGAAAGAGTCAGAAGCCGCACCATGCAGCTAATGTATACATTTGTGTGAAACTGTGTTTGGACAGAATGATCACATGGTACAGGACCAATGTCATTTTATTTACTTTTTAATTTTTTTATTGTATTTACTCAAGGCAAACAGGTTGTTCATTTTGCAAGGGAAGTTGCACAGTACATGGGATTTTGCTCATTCACATGGGGGGGGGGGGCACCCCCTTATTGTTAAAGAATGCTTCCAGATTCTTATAAGCTCCCCATCCACACACCTCCACAACCACCAGGCCAGAGTTGTGGGGAAGAAGTCCTTGTCCTCCTCAACATGGAAACCCATTGGCAAGGTACCCCTGTGTTGAGGGCATGTGGCCTGGTATGGTTCAGGAAAGGGGCTCCTTACTCTTCCCTGGCCATCCAGGCTACATGCTCAGATAAGGGTCCGGTATGAATTTTGAGGGGGGGCCATTACACTTATTTTCTTGTATTTTGTGTGAGGTACACACTTAAAATCCATACCTAAATGACCTGGTATGAATTTTTTTTTTTTTTTTTTTATATTCCCATCATTCAGGAATCCCCAACTGGCAGCTGAAAGTGCCAGGCAGGGATGGGTTACTGGTGGTTAAACAGCCAGGAGGAAGATGTAACATTTAGCAGTGGTAACAAAAACAAACCACTGCAACAATCTGTCATGTCTCCCAAATCTGTTATCTGGGCATGCAAAACACAGTGAGGTTCATTTCCTTGTACCTGACTGGGAAAGTGAGTACAAGTGCATGGTCTAGTTGCATTCAGTAAATCAACCCCAGTGTGTCTGTGACTCAATGTAAATATGGATATTTTCAGCAATGACCAGCATCTAATTCGCCATGGAAACCAAATCTCTCCCTGATCTGCTATAGGATTATACAACGCACTGTTACTGTGTCTGTAGCTCAGTGTAAATATCAATAGATGCAATTAGCACCAGTGTTAGCATCTAGCTTTCCCTGTAGTCTGTTATCTTTCCCTAACTACCCCATGTCTGTTCCAAAACATACTGAACAAATGCTGCTGGAAACACAGACTTTTATAGGGAGGCAGCTGGCGCATAAGAAACCCCCGATAAATGACCCTTCTAAGCTACCTGATCACTAGTGTTGAGCGAACGGTTCAGGACCAGCTAAGTTCGGCCCGAAACATCGCCCGTTTGCCGAATTTCTGTGTGCTGGGTGGGTTGTTCACCAGTAAAATATGTTAATATGTTGCTAAGGAGTGATGTCACAAGGGGATAGCTAAGTCATCAGCTGTCAGCAGGCTTCTCCTCTGACAGCTGAAAGTAAAAAAAATAATTGTTGAAAAAAAAAAAATTAAAGGGACAGCGGGGGGGGGGGGGGTTGCGGGCTGTGCATCTGGTATAGATTTTAAGGGGAACCCCACACCCAAATGTACAGTAAAAAAAGACACTTATCAGAGCATGCAGTATTTAATACTGATATATTGGGTTTAGCAAGTTTACCAAAAGTGTTGAGCAGCTGTTTTAGAATATTAATTTGGATCAGCGCTGAATTATTTCGGTTTTTTGGTATCAGAGCATGCAGCCTGGCAGACCAGAAAAGGGGAGATGAGCGAGCACCCGCCCCCCTCCTGAACCATACCAGGCCATATTTCCTCAACATGGGGAGGGGTGCATTGCTGCAGAGGAGGCTCTGCCTCCCCACCTCAAAGCACATTATCCCCATGTTGATGGGGACAATGGCCTCTTCCCGACAACCCTGGGCATTGGTTGTGGGGGGTCTGTGGGCAGGGGGCTTATCGACAGATCCTGGTACATTGTACCCCTACTCATTCACTAAGGAATAGTGTCAAAAATAAATAATAAGAGGCAGCTTTTGACAATTCCTTTTTTTTAAAAAAATAAATAAAAAAACACTGTCCCCTGATGTAGATCTATCACCTGGTGGTCCCGCCCCAGCATGCACCAGTTGGTGATGTCACAAGGGGGTAAGGGGACTTTTGATTTTTCATGTTCGGGTCCCATACACTTTAATAGAAATTGCAGCTTGGGGCAGACTTTTTCTCTGGTCAGGACTTCTGGTGCGAACCGAACAGGGGGGTGTTCAGCCCATCTCCATTAATCACAGTTCAGAGGCCAGTAATTGCATTGTTATTAACTGGTCACTATGGAAGCCAGTGGCTGAATTCATTTACCATTTTCTTGAGCAGCCAACAACTTTGGTTTGGTTTGAACTTATGGTCGACCTGAACCTGAAGCTCATCCCTAGTTTTAACCAGCTTAAAGTGTTACTAAACCCACAACAATAAAATCTGTATGTGAAGCATAGCATGCTTGTTCACTGTGGAATTTAAGGGGTTAATCCTCTGCATTGTGTGAAAAAGGTTCTTTGATCCTGTAGGCACAGATCGTCCTCTTCCTGCAGGGTCTCTCTTGGCAAGGCCATATTATACACAGTGAGGGTAGTAAAGCTGCACAAGCTCAGTTTAGTCTCTATTGCTGAAGAGAACATTTCCTTGTTCTCAGAGCTAGCCAGGTCACATGATATTGACATCACACATGTGGGCGTGTGTACAGGCTATAGTGGAAATCTCCTCCTATCTGAACACTCAGCACTGGACGGACCCTGTAGTTTATCATGCCACTTTGGTATACAGATCAGCCAAAAAGGTATATAGTGACAATATTTTAATGTAAAAATAAGATTTATAAGCTGTGGGCACTGTGGGTGGGGGGGGGGGCAGATGAACTATTTTCATATTACTGGTTTTAGTAACACTTTAAGCGCTGTTTCTTTTTATCTAGGTTCTGCTGGTCTTCCCTATGCTCTGTGGGCTAACTACATCTGCCTGTTGCTGCAAAGGAGGTTATGAATGAGTTATGAGTATTTATCTGACCCAACCAACCCCTTAGGTTCTTGTTCAAAGGTAAGGTTTGGGAGATAATATTTGGGTCACCTTTCAGGAGTGTTCATTCCTTCTGGACTTTTGCCTGGATAGGATATGCCTCAGCCTGGGACATGTACCAGAGGCCCAAGAATTTAAGCTACCTGCTACAGTGGATGTGGGAGTGAGCCTGCAAAGAACCTTCTTGCTGCAGAGTGTTTCAGAGGAGCTGGGTGGACATTACTACCGAACACTGTAAGAAGGATTTATCACCCATCAAACAAAGTATTTTTGCCATAAAAAGGGTCAAGAGTCAGATTTACTGAAGATAAATCTATTACAATATAAAGGAAAGACTGATTTTACAGGTTTACAGATCTGCCTGGCTGCTCTCACAGTAACACCAATTACATAGAGGCTGCTGTTAAAGAGTCTACTACTACCACTACTGCTACTTTCAGAATACCTGTTCTATTTTGTACTTTTGGGGAATCCTGCTTGAGGTGAATCCTGGAACTCTAAACACTTCCCCTTAGAGTTGAGTTCAGCAAAAAGGAAAAAAGACTAAAGTGATGGACACCCAGCTTTTTTTACCCCACCATACACCAAGGATCGCACCCTGAATCAGAAATGTTAGCCTGCCACACTACTTAGGGAGTAGTTCTGCAGCACCCTAAGAGGAGGAGTGTTACATTTAGATGAATAGTTATAGGCTCCTTCTTTAGAATCCTTCCACATAGGTGATTTCTATCAGGCAGTATTGACAAAATGAATCTGTTGCAAGAGAGCAAAAATATTTATTATACTGTAATGTAAAAAAAACAAAAAATAAAAACAAAATTGTGTACTTATGGAAAATACTCCCTGGTTTCCCTTGAAGTAACTCTTAACAGAATGTGTCACTTTCTATGCCTCTGATTGCATTTCTCTCTCTTACCCTAAAATGTATATCCACTGTCTGTCTCATCTCTGTATGAATGTTCTCCCAGTCTTAGGCAGTGACAAGTAGAGATGGGCCGAACGACCTCTTGTTCTGTTCGCACCAGAACAGTGGGAAAGTTCAGATCCAAATAGCGAACCCCATTGAAGTCTATAGGACCTGAACGTAAAAAAATTGCCCATTTTGAAGGCGTATATGCAAGTAATTGGGCATACAATGGTTATGAGTAGTGTTGAGCGAACCCGGACTGTAACGTTCGGGTCCGTACCGAACTTTCGGGTGTCCGTGGCACGGACCCGGACCCGGACATTTCAAAAATCGTTCAGGTTCGGTCCAGGGTTCTGCTATTTTACTCCACATGTTGAGAAGCTGCAGGGCAGCCAATCAACAAGTGTTTCACTGGTTTGCCCTTAGAAGCCATCACAGCCATGCCTAC
>BLSH010051400.1:88903-99938 GCA_018402905.1 Glandirana rugosa
ACTCCAGGTCCCAAGGTGGGTGAGGGTTACTCCAGGTCCCAAGGTGGGTGAGGGGTACTCCAGGTCCCAAGGTGGGTGAGGGGTACTCCAGGTCCCAAGGTGGGTGAGGGGTACTCCAGGTCCCAAGGTGGGTGAGGGGTACTCCAGGTCCCAAGGTGGATGAGGGGCACTCCAGGTCCCAAGGTAGATTAAGGGTTCTACAGGTCCTTTTGTGGGTGAGGGGTACTCCAGCTCCCAAGGTGGGTGAGGGGTACTCCAGCTCCCAAGTTGGGTGAGGGGTACTCCAGGTCCCAAGTTGGGTGAGGGGTACTCCAGGTCCTATGGTGGGTGAGGGGTACTCCAGGTCCCAAGGTGGATGAAGGGTTCTACAGGTCCTATGGTGGGTGAGGGGTTCTCCAGGTCCCAAGGTGGGTGATGGGTACTCCAGGTCCCAAGGTGGGTGATGGGTACTCCAGGTCCCAAGGTGGGTGATGGGCACTCCAGGTCCCAAGGTGGGTGATGGGCACTCCAGGTCCCAAGGTGGGTGATGGGCACTCCAGGTCCCAAGGTGGGTGATGGGTACTCCAGGTCCCAAGGTGGGTGAGGGGTACTCTAGGTCCCAAGGTGGGTGAGGGGTACTCCAGGTCCCAAGGTGGGTGAGGGGTACTCCAGGTCCCAAGGTGGGGGAGGGGAGGGGTACTGCTCACCATACAGATCTTCCTATGTAGCAGTCAGTGTTCAGAAGGGGCTCAGCTGGAATTTTCCCGTGGGCAGTATCGGAGGGCGGTGGGTTCGGTTGTTGTCTCTTGTTGGTGGAAAAAGCTGCTGTGTTATTGGTTGCTTTGGCTCAGTATTGGTGATGTGATGTCGGTGAGTCATGTGATCTCTGTACTGATCCCCAGTGTGTGTTCTCTTTATGCAGGTCATGGCGTCCCGAGGGTCCGGCACGTCCTTGTCAAGGAGGAATTATCGGTTGTCTATAGAGCCTGAGAAGACGAAGGTGACAGGTGATGAGATCTGCTGATCCCAAAACTCACTGAAACCAATTCTACATGGATTGACTCTCAGGGGCCCATCCTGGAGAGCATATCCTATGGACGGACACTCGGGCCCATCCTGTATAGCAGATCCTATGGATGTACTGTCAGGGGCCCATCTATCTTATGGATGGACTCTCAGTGGCTCATCCTGGATAGCACATCCTATGGACGGACTCTCAGGGGCCCACCCTGGATAGCACATCCTATGGACAGACTCTCAGGGGCCCATCCTGGATAGCACATACTATGGACGGACTCTCAGGGTCCCATCCTGGATAGCACATCCTATGGACGGACTCTCAGGGGCCCATCCTAGATAGCACATCCTATGAACGGACTCTCAGGGGCCCATCCTGGATAGCACATCCTATGGAAGTACTCTCAGGGGCCCATCCTGGATAGCACATCCTATGGACGTACTCTCAGGGGCCCATCCTGGATAGCACATCCTATGGACGGACTCTCAGGGGCCCATCCTGGATAGCACATCCTATGGAAGGACTCTCAGGGGCCCATCCTGGATAGCACATCCTATGGAAGGACTCTCAGGGGCACATCCTATGGAAGGAATCTCGGGGGCCCATCCTGGATAGCATATCCTATGGATGCACTCTCAGGGACCCATCCTGGATAGCACATCCTATGGACGGACGTTTTGCATAGCACATCGTATGGACTGATCCGATTGGTTGATCCTGCATAAAGTGTCCTCTGATACTCTCTATGGCTGGGTTCACACTGCACAGCATGGAGTGGCTCACAGCAGGCGTCCGGTGCATCCCCGTTCATCATTTCATGTCCGATTTCAGACCGAATTTTTGGTTGAATTCAGTCTTGAAAGGGACCAGAAGACTCACAGGACTCCTGTGCAGTTCTCTCCGGAGATCTATGAACCGGTTCCATAGAGAGCCGGTCACAATCTCCTGTCATGTGAATTGGAAGCGGTGGAACCCACATCCAATTCTCACTGGTGTGACCCCAGCCTTACACTCCGGCAGCGCTGAGCTCACACTGCGCTGTTTACAAAGAAGGATATAAGAATCTTTCCTGAGCTTTGCTCTGGCCTGACCTGGATTTTCAGAAAGTCTCCATTTGAAGGAGATTTCCCAGTTGCAATTTTGCCGGCAAAGATTTATGACAAGTAGGAAGTTATTGAAATTGTGATAAAACCAGCAAAATACAAATGTCAGCCTTTTATAAATAGGCCTCCATTGTCTGCTGCAGCCGAGCTGCGTTCACATTCCAGGAAGTGTCCCTTCATCTCTGGTGTCACCATTGACTAAAGTGTCCCTGTGTCTGTTGTGTCACCATTCCAGGAAGTGTCTCTGCATTTCTGGTGTCACCATTGCAGGAAGCAGCTTTGTGTCTCTGGTGTCACCATTGCAGGAAGTGGCTCTGTGTCTTTGGTCTCACCATTGCAGGATACAGCCCTTTGTCTCTGGTGTCACCATTGCAGGAAGTGTCCCTGTGTTTCTGGTGTCATCATTGCAGGACTTGTCACTAGGTCTCTGGTATCACTAATGCAGGAAGTGTCTCTGTGTCTGTTCTGTCACCATTCCAGAAAGTGTCTCCGCATCTCTGGTGTCACCATTGCAGGAAGTGTCCTGGTGTCTATGTAGGATGCAGCGCTGTGTGTCTGGTGTCACTGTTGCAGGAATTGGCTGTGTGTCTCTTGTGTCACCATTGCAGGAAGTGTCCCTGATTCTCTGGCGTCACCATTGCAGGAAGTGTCCCTGAATCTGTAGTGTCATCATTGACGGAAGTGTCCCTGAATCTTTGGGGTCATCATTGCAGGAAGTGTCCCTGATTCTCTGGTGTCACCATTGCAGGAAGTGTCCCTGATTCTCTGGTGTCACCATTGCAGGAAGTGTCCCTGATTCTCTGGTGTCACCATTGCAGGAAGTGTCCCTGAATCTGTAGTGTCATCATTGCAGGAAGTGTCCCTGAATCTTTCGGGTCATCATTGCAGGAAGTGTCCCTGATTCTCTGGTGTCACCATTGCAGGAAGTGTCCCTGATTCTTTGGTGTCACCATTGCAGGAAGTGTCCCTGAATCTGTGGTGTCACTGTTGCAGGAAGTGTCCCTGAGTCTCCTGTGTCTTCTGAATTGATCTATTAAAAAAATAAGCGCACTTGGCTCTCAGCGTGAATGCATGCATTACAGATCACATGGGTTGCCTTGCAGTGTGCTGGAATAAAATAAATTGTGTGCATTTTTAAGCTTGAGAATGCACAAAAAACACTTAACTGGCAGCACAATGACACAACGAACATCTCAAAAAATAGCCTCCGTTCAGAGACCAGTGATGTCATACACCGTCCCCGATAAGTTGAGTTTCTGTGATTCTTAAAGTGTTACTAAACTCACAACAGTAAAATCTTTCTGTACATGCAGAATAGCATGCTTGCTATACTCACTGTGTAACTTAAGGGGTTAATCCTCTGTATTGTGTAAAAAGGCTGTTTGATCCTGTATGACCAGATACTTCCTGCTTGCCTCGTCTACTATTTTACACTATACTGTACTACATACAGGCAGGGTGGAAAAGTTGCACATGCTCTGTTCGATTTTCCTGTTTTACACGGACACAGACTGCAGTGCATTTCTAGAGGCAGTGATTGTTTATTTGTGAACTGAGCATGACATTGGCAAAGCACCAATCAGCTCTGGCCGGATTGTGGGTCAAGGGTCACTGATTCAAAGGAAGTTACATCAGAAAGTGAAATCTCCTCCTACATGAACACTGGGGAAGCCCTGGCTCCTTGCAGTTTATCACCTGACTGCAATATACAGTTGAAAAAAAAAAGGTATATAGTATAGCAGCAGTATTGTGATATAAAAAGAAGATTTAGAAGCTGTGTGCACTGTGGGGGGTGGATGAATTGTTTTTATATTGCTGGGTTTAGTAACACTTTAAAATCTGAGTCCATAGACTTTCCTGGTCAGAAATGATCCCTCAAAATAAATTGGTGGAGAGCGCAATGACGTCATCAATTATTATTGTTTACAATTTTATATTTTTTACATAATTCCTTCAACTATAAATGAGGTCACACACTGAGTTTACATTGCATCATTTGGATCTCCTGCTGGTGTTCTCAGCCTGGTGTGGGGCTCATTCAGTGATGACGTCAGGAGCTGTGTTGGTGTCTCTTCATATCCGGAATGTAATATTTCTCTTCTCTTCCAGGAATTGTGAACGAGCGGCTCCTGAGTCAGTATCTGCACCGGATATTCCCGGGGAGTGATGGAGCTCAGCATGGTGCCGCATACAGGTAAACCCAGGCTGTGCCGCATGCAGATGTCATTCATTGCTGCTTCCTGAACTCTGTCAGTCACACAGGGAGGCATAATCTTGTTTTATATCCAACAGGGTTTTGAGCAAATTATTATATTGGAGGAGTTAGTCTAATTTGGGTAAATCCAATTAAAGGACAACTATAGCCAAAGCTATATTGGCTGTACTTCTATGGATCACATGAGTGCAGTTTGTTCTGCACTCATGTGACCCTGTTTTCAGCTGACAGCAGGCTAAAGCCCGTTGTCGTCTGATGTCACTCAACCAATCCAGTCTCAGAAAGATCTTGACTTTACAGATAGCTCAGCATACCGCCGAGAGCCTGAGTCAGCCGCTCCCGCCCCCTCCACAGCCTGGCACTCCAGTGAGCGCTGAAGCGGCTGAGCAGAGATGGTGGGGGACAGCTGGGAGATTGGTGCTGTAGCTCTAGGTGAGAATGGATTGTGTGGTGTTTGTTTTTTTTTATTTTTTTTATACTCCCATACTTTTAAATTAGCCCTGCTCGTGCGCTCTCTCGCCTGTCTCGCACCCTCTCTCTCTCGCACGCTCTCTCTTGCGTGCCGCACGTGCTCTCGCGCTCTCTCTCGCATTCTTTGTCACGATCTCTCTCTCGCACTCACTCTCGCACCGCACTCTCTCGGGCGCGATCTCTCTCCGCATGCACTCTCTCGTGTGCCGTATGTGCTCTCTCTCGTGCCCTCTCTCGCGCCCGCGCGCCCTCTCTCTCTCGCGCGCCCTCTCTCTCTCTCGCGCGCCCTCTCTCTCTCTCGCGCGCCCTCTCTCTCTCTTGCGCGCCCTCTCTCTCTCTTGCGCGCCCTCTCTCTCTCTCGCGCGCGCCCTCTCACGCTCGCGTGCTCTCTCTTTCACGCCGCACGTGCTCTCTCACATTCTTTGTCGCAATCTCTCTTGCGCACGCTCTCTCACTCTCTCGCACCGCGCTCTCTCTCTCTGCATGATCTCTTGCGTGCCGCATGTGCTCTCTCTCTCTGCGTGCGCTCTCGTGCACTGCAGCACTCTCGCCCTCTCTCTTGCGCCCTCTCTCGCTCTCTCTCTGCGCACACATGCTCTCTCTCTCGCGCGCCGCTGTCAGTGCCGCACGTGCTCTCTCTCTCTTCGTGCGTTCTTGCGCGCCTCTCGCGCTCTGCACGCGCACTTGCTTTCTCTCTCTTGCTCTCTCTCGTTCTCCCGCCCGCTCTCACACTCTCTGTCATGCTCTCTTTGTCGCGCCCTCTCTCGCGCACCCTCTCTCTCGTGCGCTCTCTCTCTGCGCACGTGGGCTCTATTTCTCGCGCCGCTGTCGCGTGCCGCACGTGCTCTCTCTCTCTCTGTGCGCTCTTGCGCGCCTCTCGCGCTCTGCATGCGCACTTGCTCTCTCTCGCACGCTCTCCTTTTTTACTCTCTCGCGCTCTCTTGCACGCCGGTCTCGCGTGCCGCACGAGCTCTCTCGCGCTCTCTCTCTTGCGCGCCGCTCGTGCTCTCTCTCTCTTTGTGCGCTCTGCACGCGCACTCTCTCTCTCTCGTGCGCTTTCGCTCTCTCTCTTGTACGCTACTCTCGCGTGCCGCACGCCACTCGTGTGCCGCACGCGCTCTCTCTCGGCGTGCTCGCTCTCTCTCTCTCTCGCGCTCTCTCTCTCGCGCGCGCTCTCTCGCGCGCTCTCGCTGTCTCTCGCGCTCTCTCTTGTGTGCCGCTCTCGCGTGCCGCACGTGCTCTCTCTCTCTTTGTGCGCTCTTGCGCGCCTCTCGCGCTCTGCACGCGCACTCTCTCTCGTGCGCTCTCTCTCTCGCGCGCTTTCGCTCTCTCTCTTGTACGCCACTCTCGCGTGCCGCACGTGCTCTCTCTCTTGCACGCCACTCTCGTGTGAAGCGCGCGCTCACGCTCTCTCTCTCGCGCTCTCTCTCTCGCGCTCTCTCTCTCGCGCTTTCTCTCGCGCGGTCTCTCTCGCGCGGTCTCTCTCGCGCTGTCTCTCTCGCGCTGTCTCTCTCGCGCTGTCTCTCTCGCGCTGTCTCTCTCGCGCTGCCTCTCTCGCGCTGCCTCTCTCGCGCTGCCTCTCTCGCGCTGCCTCTCTCGCGCTGCCTCTCTCGCGCTGCCTCTCTCGCGCTGCCTCTCTCGCGCTCGCTCTCTCTCGCACTCGCTCTCTTGCGATCTGTGTGTGTGTCCCCCTTTCTGTTTCGCTTGCTCTCTCTCCCATGCTGTGTGTGTCTCGCTCTCTCTCGCTCTCTTGCGCTCTCTCTCTTAGATGAGCAAGAGGGGAATGGAGGTGGACAGAGGTATGCGGAGCAAATCTGGCTGCTTTCTTCACCTCCCTCTGTCTCTGCCTACCCCTGCTCAACGGGAGGAGGAAGGCTATTAACCCTGTCATTGCTGAGGTTAACAGCTGGGCATATAGACAAGGAAAGGAGCTTTACATGCCTATATGTAGACTCTGCTCATGTAGTGTGTTCAATGCACGGGCAGAGAGAGGGTGTGTGGGCCGTGTGCCAGGTTACTTGCTCAGAGTATCGCATCCTGTACACCAGGTACAATCTGGCAGGCAACATGGCAGCTTTTCCCCACAATCCCTTGGTTAATTAGGTGCTGAACCTGCGCCAGTTTCTGTTTCCCTGTGAAAAAAGGAACTGGTGTAGGTGGAACAGATAGAGAGCAGATTTCAGGTCTAACACGTAAGGATGTGGTGCGGAGGGCAGGTTTATGTAGCCTATCCTGGGTGTAATAAACTTACTTCAGCTGGATGACCCCCACCCCTCCCCAGACGATATAAATGAGGACATAGACATGTTTTCAAATTCCGACCTTTCCGGATCTGAGAGTCGTTTGACCTGGCTGCGTGGTGGGTGGGGGGCGGGGGGTATCCGAGCATCCACATATCACAGATTTATCAGATCCCGTCCTCTGGCCAGCAATGGCTGCCTGCATCCCCCTGTCATCACATCTATAAATACTCCACTTTATCCCCGCTCTCCACTTACACAGAGGAGTCGCCCAGCTGCTGTGTGCGTGTCACAGTGACACCCTGTCCCGTTAACCTCTTCCCATCTGGGGTCTCTCTGCAAGAATAGCAATCCTCCACACTCTGCTTTATGTCACTTTTTATTTTAGGAATAATTCTCTCCTCTCATTAAAAAAAAAAAAAAAAAAAAAAAAGACATTTGTACGTAACACAAAATCGTTTGACCGCCATCTAAAAATTTGTACCGGCTCCTTTACTGGACTGAAACAACTTGCTCTGATTTCACTGCACACTGTGAGCTTCTCACCATGTGCATTAGAAGCTGCAGCAATCATATAGAGCCCCGCCACATTTCCTGGCTGGAGGATGTCCAGCATTATCTGCCTCTTTCCTCCTCAGCCTGTCTCTGGCTCACCCCATTTATTTACTGCATATTTAGTATTTCATTCATGGAGGCTCAGCATCACATGTGGGTGATACTATGCAAATACAGCCTGCCTAGGAACTCCCATTACTCCTGATGAACACCCGCACACCAAGGCAAAACACATGTTTTCTGTGTGGTTTGCTACACGTCCGGAAATCCACGGATGTGAATGCAGCCTAATTGTTAAAGTGGAACTTCACTCCCCTAATCAACGTTGATTATTTGTCATCCTCATGCTGCTAGCATTAGTAAATAGATAGGAGAGTATATCATATTTACTTGTTTTAAACGTTTTTTTTTTTTTTTTTTTTCTATTTTTAACATTTCCTCAGTTACTTCCTGGTTTCTTGTCTAGGCAAATGATTCCGGGAGCCTTCAGGAGGGGAGGAGGGTTTTTTCAGCTAAGCACACCCTACTGCCAGCGTTCTGTCAGACTAGCGAACCTGTCAGATCAGTGAACGGACGTAACGTTCCGTCAGCTGACTAAACAAAAATACTGACTGCAGGTTCCACCGCTGACAGTTTTGCTAATCTGACAGAACACCTTGTTGCACCCAGCCAAGTCTTGAATTTCAGACTCATTATAGCAATAAAGTGAGCATTTATGCTTATATACAGTATTTTGAAACCCGTGAGACTGTTTTGATGTTCTATTTTGAAAGCCTATTTAGCGATGAGCAATGCGGGGTGTACCAAGATGGCCGTCGCCACCCTCTGACTGCAGGCTTTCAAAATTTAACATCAAAACAGTCTCACGGGTTTCAAAATACTGTATTTTTAAGCATATATGCTCATTTTATTACTATAATGAGTCTGATATTCAAGACTTGGCTGGGTGTAACAAGATGTCTGCTGCTACCTTCTGACTGCCGGTGTTCTGTCAGATTAGCAAACCTGCTAGTGATGGAATGCATGCTCAGTAAGTATTTTTGGTAAGTCAGCTGATGGAACGTCACTACCGTTCCCTGATCTGACGGGTTTGCTAATCTGACAGAACACCTGCATGCCCAATGTAAGGACAGATGGTTTCCAGAAAGTAAATGCTACTTGAAGCTACAGGCTGTTTAGCTGCTTGATTGCTTTTACAGGCAACGGGAGGGGACGTCCCCCTCCGGTGCATCTCCCAGCCATCCCGTGTGATCGGGGAGCTTGAGTATGAATCGGACAGAGGCGACCAATTACTATAGGGCTGACCGAGGACCAGATGGTCCCTGGTCATCTCTATGACCTTCGGAGGTGGGAAGCGACGTCATGACATCACTTTCGGCGCCAACAGATGTAAACGCTGCCTTTTTTTTTTTAGCTGGGAAGCCCAAGATCGTTTTTTTTTTTTTTTATCTGAGGCTTTCCAGACCTAAAGGAGAGATGTGGGGACTTATAGACCCCAGATCTCTCCATAAAGAGGACCTGCCATGCCCTATTCCTATTACAAGAGATGTTTACATTCCTTGTAATAGGAATAGAAGTGATCAAAAAATTTCAGTGAAAGTGTAAAAATAAAATAAACAATTAAAAAAAAGAAAAAATGTTTAACCACTTCCATACCGCACGAGTTCCAGCACTTCCCTCCTACATGCAAAAATCATCATGTTTTGATAGAAAATTACTTAGAACCCCCAAACATTATATATATTTTTTTAGCAGAGGCCCTAGGGAATAAAATGGCAGTCATTGCAACTTTTTATGTCACACAATATTTGTGCAGCAATTTTTCAAGCGCACTTTTTTTTTTTGGTAAAAAAAAAAACACTTTCACGAATAAAAAACAAAACCGTAAAGGTAGCCCAATTTTTTTGAATAATGTGACAGATGATGTAATAGACATCGATGTGACAGAGTAAATAGATAACTCACATGTCATGCTTTAAAACTGCGCACACTTGTGGAATGGGGCCAACCTCCAGTACTTAAAAATCTCCATATGTGACGCTTTAAATTTTTTTTTCCAGGTTACCAGTTTAGAGTTACAGAGGAGGTCTTGGGCTAGAATTATTGCTCTCGCTCTAACGTTCGCGTTGATACCTCACATGTGTGGTTTGAATGTCGTTTACATATGCAGGCGCGACTTGCGTATGCGATCGCTCCTGCGTACGGGGGTGCTTTAATATTTTTTTTTTTTTTTATTTTTTTAATTGTTTTATTTTATTTTTATTTTTACACTTTCCTTTTTAAAAAAAATTTTGATCACTTTTATTCCTATTACAAGGAATGTAAACATTCCTTGTAATAGGAAGTGACAGGTCCTCTTTATCGAGAGATGCAGGGTCTATAAGTCCCCACATCTTTCCTCCAGGCTGGAAAGCATCAGATCAAAAAAAGTGAACGATTTGATGCTCTTCGGTCGAATCCCCGTCTTTGTTTACTTTTGCCGGCTTGGATGTGATGTCATAACGCTGCGCCCGGGCCTCCGAGAGTCCTAGAGATTGCCGTGGGACCATCTGTTCCTCAGTTCTCTCTATGACTTTCATCTGGCGCCGGCGGATTCCTTCTCTGGCTCACCAATTGCACGGGAGAGCATGGGTGGGGGTACGGGGGACGCCCCCTCCCGCCGCCGGTACGAACGATCTAGCAGCTGAATAGCCGCTATGATTGTTCTTACTGTGCGGGGAATCGCCAGCTGAAAAAAATATCTGGATGATGCCTGCAGCTGCACCCATCATTCAGGTATCACCACTAAAAGCCCAGGACGTCATATGACGGCCCGTGGTATGGAAGTGTTTATAGCGCCCCGTCCCTGCATGCTCACACGCAGAAGTGAACGAATACGTAGGTCGCGATACATATGTAAACGGCGTTAAAACCACACATGTGAGGTATCGCCGCGAGCGCTGGAGCAAGAGCAATAATTCTAGCACTAGACTTGCTCTGCAACTCAAAAGAGGTAACCTGTAATTTTTTTTTAAAGCGTTGTCTATGGAGATTTTTAACCACTTGCCGACCGCCGATCGGCGATTGACGGCGGCAAAGTGGCTCGTTCCCGCAAATCGCCGTCATACGACGGCGGCTGCGGGAACGTGTATAGTGAGCGCGCCCGCTAAACGCCCTTGCTCGGTGAAACGGCGGCAGTTAGCGGCTAGCCGCCAGCCGTTCACCAATTTTTAGAGGTATCTGTTGCGAAATTTTTTTTTAATGTCCAATGGAGAAAACTCAACGTCTCGTTCAGATCACGATCTTAATAACGAGAACGAGGTCGCGAGCGCCGCTATGGAGTGTACACACCAAAATTGCGGCAAATGTATACATAGCGCTGGATGCATAAGCAAGTGAAGACGCACACTCGTACGTCCCTGCCCCGCGATATTTGTGAAGGTATGGTGCCCGGCAGTATACTGCAGGACCCGAA
>BLSH010051400.1:104522-126748 GCA_018402905.1 Glandirana rugosa
AGAGACGGGGAGGGTGTTACCACGGGAAATCTCACCATTGTGGGAGGGGCAGAGACACAAACTACAGCAGGAAATCTCACCATTGTGGGAGGGGCAGAGACACAAACTACTGCAGGAAATCTCCCCATTGTGGGAGGGGCAGAGATACAAACTACTGCGGGAAATCTCACCATTGTGGGAGGAGCAGAGACACAAACTACTGCAGGGAAATCTCCCCATCGTGGGAGGGGCAGAGACACAAACTACTACAGGGAAATCTACCCATTGTGGGTGGGGCAGAGACGCAATCTACTACAGGGAAATCTCACCCTTGTGGGAGGGGCAGAGACACAAACTACTGCAGGAAATCTCCCCATTGTGGGAGGGGCAGAGACACAAACTACTGCAGGGAAATCTCCCCATTGTGGGAGGAGCAGAGATACAAACTACTGCGGGAAATCTCACCATTGTGGGAGGAGCAGAGACACAAACTACTGCAGGGAAATCTCCCCATTGTGGGAGGGGCAGAGACACAAACTACTACAGGGAAATCTACCCATTGTGGGTGGGGCAGAGACGCAATCTACTACAGGGAAATCTCACCCTTGTGGGAGGGGCAGAGACACAAACTACTGCAGGGAAATCTCACCATCGTGGGAGGAGCAGAGATAAAAAACTACTGCAGGAAATCTCACCATTGTGGGAGGGGCAGAGACACAAACTACTACAGGGAAATCTCACCCTTGTGGGAGGGGCAGAGACACAAACTACTGCAGGGAAATCTCCCCATTGTGGGAGGAGCAGAGACACAAACTACTGCAGGGAAATCTCCCCATTGTGGGAGGAGCAGAGATACAAACTACTGCGGGAAATCTCACCATTGTGGGAGGAGCAGAGACACAAACTACTGCAGGACATCTCACCATTGTGGGAGGGGCAGAGACACAAACTACTACAGGGAAATCTACCCATTGTGGGAGGGGCAGAGACACAAACTACTACAGGGAAATCTACCCATTGTGGGAGGAGCAGAGACACAAACTACTGCAGGACATCTCACCATTGTGGGAGGGGCAGAGACACAAACTACTGCAGGGAAATCTCCCCATCGTGGGAGGAGCAGAGATAAAAAACTACTGCAGGACATCTCACCATTGTGGGAGGGGCAGAGACACAAACTACTACAGGGAAATCTACCCATTGTGGGAGGGGCAGAGACACAAACTACTACAGGGAAATCTACCCATTGTGGGAGGGGCAGAGACACAAACTACTGCAGGGAAATCTCACCATTGTGGGAGGGGAGAAACCGCATAATACATTTCATTTACACTCTAAAATGAGAAGGCAATATATGTATGGTTCGTCCCTGACCCTGTTCCTCTTTTCTGTCCCCTTAGGAAAGTGGCTCTATGAGGTCCTCATCTCCTCCCAGGGACTCATGCAGATTGGTTGGTGCACGCTGAGCTGTAGGTTTAATCAGGAGGTGAGTGGAGATGTCTTTGTTTTATGAATGACATTTTCATTTAGCACAGTTTTTCAGATGTGTGAAATTGGTGAACCAATCGTTATCTGTAAGTTTGTGTATATAAGGATGGAGAGGAGATAAAGACTTGTAGAGCATTGCGTGTGCAACCACGTTACAAAGACCAATTAGGCTTCATGCACACAGGACTTTAAAAAAGCAGCCAAAAAACGTCAGTAGCTTATCAGGGATGTTTTCAGCTTTTACCAGCGTTATACTACCGTCGTTTTTTCGCGCTTTTTTTTTTTTCATTTCATCAATTGGTCTCAAACGTCCAAAAACATTGGGGATTGACTTTTTTGAGCATTTTTGGCCGTTTTTGGAAGTTTTTAAGTGTTTGAACGTTTTTACAGCTGAAAACAGACCAAAAAGACCCTCAGCTCTTGGGGTTTTTTTTCAGCTCAAAAACGTCACTGCTAAAAACAGTTGATAACAGCCTATGTGTGCATGAACACACAGGATAACATGATGGAGGGTTTATTGACTGTAGAAAAAAACTTTGCAGCTGAAAACAGCTGCTGCAAAACAGTCAAAAAACGTCCTGCGTGCATGAGGCCTTATACTGCAGGCAACAGCTTTGTAAGAGACTAGTACAGCGTTATAGCAGTAAAGTCTCAGTGTTTTTTCGCCTGAATACATTCTATGCATTCAGGTGAAAAACCTTCGCTGCTGCAGCAGCCCCCAAGTCCCAATTTCCCTCCCCCCCCTCCAGAGTCTCCCATTTTCTTACCTGAACCCGATCGTTCCAGAGACGAGAACAAGCATCGCAGGTCCAGCCGCTGGCTCGAGTCCTCATTGGACAGATTGACTCCCACTGCTGTCAATCAAATCCAGTGACACGGGAGCCAGGGGCAGGGCCGAGTCCTGCTGTCTGTGTCAATGGACGCAACAGCAGGACTCGGGAGTGCGCCCGCACGAGTGCCCCCATGGAAAGCGGCTTTCTGTGGGGGCACTCGATGAAGAGGAGAAGCCAGGAGAGCTGCCAGGAGACCCCAGATAAGGAGGATCGGGGGCCGCTCTGCAAAACCCCTACACAAAGCAGGTAAGTATAACATGTTTGTTATTTATAAAAAAAAGAACTTTTGCAATCACTTTAAAGCAGATTAATAAAATGCATGCTGCCAGAGCTGAACATCTTCTGAAAATGTTAATTGCTCTTTGCACCACCGATATACCTGAGGGTAAAAAAAGTTTTGTGAAAGCTGCAAATCATTAAGGATGGGCTCGGGCGCATTCGGAATCGTACGTGCCCGAGCCCGCCAAGATTTGAAACCTGCACTGCGCTAATCACAGGCAGTGAGACATTCCCCAATCGCTGCAGCCGCGCATTGGGGAAATGTCTCACTGCCTGTGATTAGCGCAGTGCAGGGTTCACTTCCTGGCGGGGTCGGGCACGTTCGTTTCCGAACAAGCCCGAGCCCATCCTTGCAAATCATGACTCGGAGCTTACACAGGTTTGAAGACTCTCTCCCTTCCCCCATGTTACAGCACTGGGTGCCGGAGCAGCCAATCACCAAGCATGCATGGGAAAAAGAAAACAGGTTTACAGCCTAGCCCCAATTGTAATCCTGTTCACAGCCTGATTTATCTGACTCCTGCTGTCTAATCTACATTTATTTGAACCACTGCGGAGACAGCAGTGTGCGGGGGGACAGCAGTGTGCGGGGGTAGTTGCTGAACGCACTTCTCTGTTGTTGCAGGAGGGTGTCGGAGACACTCCAGACTCTTATGCGTACGATGGAAACCGGGTCAGAAAATGGAACGTGACCACCACAAACTACGGCAAGGTGAGCAACGGGCAAGCAAAGTGTGTGTTTTATGTACAGCATCACTGACATATACCACAGTGCTGTACAAAAAATATTGTATCATTCGCATTACTGTATGCACCAGAGGAGCTTGCACTCCACCCCACAGTCACACATTATTATTATTATACATTTATATAAATGAGCCGGTAACATCAGTCTCTTTACCAGAGGAGCTTACACTCTAATGTCCCTCCACAGTCACACACTATTATTATTATACATTTATATAGCTCTGACATATACCCCAGTGCTGTACAGAGAACACCGAGTCACATCAGTCTCTGCACCAGATGAGCTTACACTCTAATGCCCCCCCACAGTTACACACTATTATCATTATTATACATTTATATAACTCTGACATATACCGTCTTATAACAGTCACTGTTTCTGCACCAGAGGAGGTTACACTCTAATTTAATGTTTATGTCAATTTCCACCTCTTGATAATCTGTGTTGTTCTTGTGTCTCCGGTGCAGTCCTGGGCGGCAGGGGACATTGTCAGCTGTCTGATAGACTTGGATGAAGGGACCATCTCCTTCTGCCTGTATGTGATTGGTTCGTGATTGATTAGCGTGGTCTCTGTTCTACTTTTCCAGCTGCTCTCACCGCTCTCTATTTTCTCTGCAGAAATGGCGTTAATCTGGGTGTCGCTTTCAGTGACATTTCCCGAGGATCCGGTATGGCGTACTTCCCTGCCATAAGCCTCTCTTTCAAGGAGTCTGTGGCGTTTAATTTCGGCTCCCGTCCTTTGAGATATCCTTCCTGTCATCATTGTAGTCAAGTATATAGCGGGCTATATCGCTATAGGCTGTCATTATTTCCTTTACAAGCTCCAATCAGATCAGACTTTCAGTTTCGATCTGTTTTATATGGTTAATGAATATCCCGGACCCCCACTTTGTTCTCTGCTGGTGATGTTTTCTGGATACCCTAACTGTGGCTCAGTCTAGAAGAGAAGTGGCCTTTGGGTGGGGATTCTGAAAATGTGTCCTTCTGAGGTATGTGGGCTGGCATGAAGTGTGGATTGTTTGCTTCTTTCCTTGACAATCTCAATCACATATCCGGTGGAGGGGTACCGGCCCCTGCAGGACCCACCGACAGCTGAGCTGCTGAAATCCCAGAGGCTGCTGGGGTACCTGAAGACCGTGCTGAGTACAGGAATCGACACTCAGGTATAGGATTGTGTATGGAGGGCCTCTGACAGAGGGTCACCTGAGAGCTGAATAATTCTAAAAATTGTCTTTTCCAGGAGGGGAAATTGGTGGACAGAGACCCATCTACATGGCAGCTGCAGGGTGAGCCGACAGTCCTGATAACACTGGCCCATATATTCAACCACTTCTCCCCACTTATGGTGAGTACCAATATCACCCTCTGATAACATTACATATCATCCTCTACCTTCATTTTCATATAATCCTTGGCACCGCAATCTCCACCCAGACAGCCTCTGACCTCTGATATCCCCCACCCCGACATCATTAACATCCTTTATCCCTCATCTTCATCATCACACAACCTCTGCCACCCCAAACCTTCACCCAGACTGCCTCTGATCTCTGATATTCCCCACCCAGACAGCTTCTGACCTCTGATATCCCCCACCCAGACGACCTCTGATATCCTCCACCCAGACAGCCTTAACATCCCTTATCCCTAATCTCTATCATCACACAACGATTGCCACCCCAACCTCCACTACCTCTGACCTCCAATATCCTCCACCCAGACAGCTTCAAAATCCCTTATCTTTCATCTCCATCATCATACAACCCCTGCCACCCCAACCTTTACCCAGACAGCCTCTGACCTCCAATATCCCCCACCCAGACAGCTTCTGACCTCTGATAACCCCCACCCAGACAGCCTCTGACCTCTGATATCCCCCCACCCAGACAGCCTCAACATCCCTTATCCCTCACCTACATCATTACACAACCCCTGATACCCCAACCTCCACCCGGACAGCCTCTGACCTCCGATATTGCTCACCCAGACAGCCTCTGACCTCTGATATTTCTCACCCGGACAGCCTCTGACCTCTGATATTTCTTACCCGGACAGCCTCTGACCTCTGATATTTCTCACCCGGACAGCCTCTGACCTCTGATATTTCTCACCCGGACAGCCTCTGACCTCTGATATTTCTCACCCGGACAGCCTCTGACCTCTGATATTGCTCACCCGGAGAGCCTCTGACCTCTGATATTGCTCACCTGGACAGCCTTTGACCCCTGATGTTACTCACCCGGACAGCCTTATCATCCGTTATCCCTCACCTCCATCATTGCACAACCCCTGCTACCTCAACCTTCACCCAGACAGCCTTTGACCTCCGATATTGCTCACCCAGACAGCCTCTGATCTCCGATATCTCCCACCTAAAAACAAAAAGTGAATGACGTAGCAGTCTGTGAGCTCACATTCACACTGTAGAGCACAGATATCGTGTCAATGGCGTCTCCTCCACCCCACACCTGTGTACCATAAGTATAAATAAATGAGGAAGGCATATTATGTCCCACACACACTCTTATTAATTCTCTTCTCAGATCAGCTGTAATACAATGTTTCATTTATGTGATTTAATCTAATGGTGATGCTTTTCAATAAATGATTGATGTCACAATAACCTAACCGGTCATCAGACTTCTGAGTATCGGTAACCTCAGAGCTGTTCGGCAGTTCCATTAAAGCAGCTGATTAGTGAGCATGCCATGCAGGGAGATCACAACTCCGCCCCCCCCTTTCCAATTGGGAAAGAACAGCTTTTTACCATTTCCTGTGCATAACCGGGAAAACATTAGCAGAGAATGGACCATTATTAAGTAACCGTTATAAAAAAAAAAACGGAAGGAGATTTTTTAGTGTAGGAAGATAAACTGAAGCGTTAAGACGATTTTGTGTGTCTATTAATTGGTACTTTTATGTCTGTGTCTCTCTTGTTTGTGGGCGGTGTACAGTGTAAGGTCTATCTGGTGGAGGACGTCCTGATGAACTATCTCCTTGGTATACTGGCAGGAGGGGGTGCAGTGGGAGAGCATCCCTTAATTCAGCACCTCCTGGACCTCATGTGGCTGCTGATGGAGGTGAGTGAGAGTTCTCTCTAGTGGGGAAGGAGTGGAAGTGTTGGAGGTAAGTAGGCTCCCTATAGCAGGGTTTCTCAACCTTTTTAACTTTGAGGAACCCTTGGCAAAAAGTTTGAGATCTTGGGGAACCCCTGAAATATTATTTACATCTACAGCTCACAGAACATTGGAGTGATCAGCAAGCTGTTGATATAACAATTATTTTTAGAAATAGCATTAAACAATGGAATCATTATTAAAATGTGCATACTTTAATGTGAACGTTTTCTGCTTGCTTTTTCTGCACAGATGCTTAATTCTGGGCCCAACTTGAGACAATCAGTGTACAAGGGGTTTGAGGGGTATAATACATGGATTGGGGAGGTGGGGGACAAATAAGGTGGGAACACACTACATGAGGGCAAGGTACATTATGGGGCATGCAGCAGGGCACATTATGGGGCACACAGCACTGCACATTACAGTACCGGTTTCCTTCCTTTACCGAGCATGGCAGGGAAGCGTCTGTGATCAGTCCTCTTCTGGGGCGCTGTTCACTGCCGGTCCCTCCTCCCCTCCTGTCCATCTCAGGTTATTTCACATACAAGCACCTGAGATGGTCAGGAAAGGAGGAGGGCCTGTCAGGGAACAGCGCGCCGCAGCTTGCACTATCCCAGCCACTTCCCTGCCTAGCTCTGCATGTGTCAGCGGACAGGATGCACTCTACCCTTCAGCTGCCTATGACTGATGGGTAGATTGCGGCAAAACCCTGGTTGAGAAACCCTGCCCTATAGTGAGGAATGAGTGGAAGTGCTGAAAGTGAGAGAGAGCTCCCTCTAGTGAGGAAGGAGTGGAAGTGCTGGAGGTGAGAGTGCGCTCCCTTTATTGAAAAATGGGTAGACGTGCTGCAGCTAAGTGAGAGCCCCCTCTAGTGAGCTAGGAGTGGAAGTGTTGGATGTTTTTGAGCACTCTCTAGTGAGAAAGGAGTGATTGGGTGATTGGGAGGGTAACGGACCCCTCTAGAGATATATGTGTGGAATTGCTGGGGGTGATTGACAGTCCCCCTCTAGTGAGAAATGTGTGAAAGTGCTGGGCATCCCCATTAACCTTCCCTATCCCACCAGGACTACGAGATCCACGAGTGCCTGAAGCAGCTAATGATGTCTCTCCTCCGAGCGTATCGCTTCTCTCCGATTGTCCCTGACCTGGGGCTGCAGGTCAGTGTATTCTGCCCATTAGGCACTTGTAGGGCAGTCCAGTAATTGCGTTGCATGCTCTTGAGACGTATTCCTCCTGCCTTTGTTTTATAGATAGCTACCCTTATATCACTGTTTCCCCAAGCTATCCTCAATTGCCCCCAACAGCACAGCACCACAGGTGAGCTCACATATGCCAATGCAGAGTGAGTGAGAATATCCAGAAAACATGACCATCTAAGTTGGGACCTGGGATGAGATCTGGAAATGTTGCATTATATTCTTTTTTTTATTTCGAGATTGGAGTGACTTGACATTTGGTAGCACTATAAAAATGAAAAGCAGGAGAGATGGTTGGGTTTTGGATATAGTAAGTGCTTTGCTACATTGATTAATATTTTTTTTTTCTTTTTTCACAGATTCACTACTTGCGTCTGACAATCGCCATCCTGAGACACGAGAAGTCTCGGAAGTACCTGCTCAGCAATGTTCTGTATCCTTCACACTCATTATTCATGAGTCCTCCATACAGACATGAGAGTCCCACAGAGTACTGTGTGTGAGTACAGCTTCCGTGTGTGTGATCCAGAGCAGAGTGCCGCTATCAATGTCTCCTTCATTTTTCTCTATTATCTCTGTTGGTTTTAATGGGTACTCTTGTGATTCCCCTAAATACAACCCTTTAAAGTTGTTAGTACTATGAACTCCACCCTTAACTCTGCATATTGTAGATTCGATGTCCTTCGATCGGTAGTATTCTTCTTCATTAAGAGTCCATTGCGGGTGGAGGAGGCCGGTCTGCAGGAGTTGATCCCAACTACGTGGTGGCCAAACCGGTTTAATAAAGAGGTGACCCTGAGACTACAAATCATTATAACTAGTGTCTCCTCACGCATTTTATATAGCTCTGACTTATTCCACAATGCTGTACAGTGAACACTGAGCCAGTTACGAGAGTCTGTCCACCAGAGGAGCTCACACTCTAATGTCCCCACCACAGTCACACACTATATAGCTCTGACATATACCGCAGCGCTGTACAGAGATCTCTGAGCCAGTCACATCAGTCTCTAACAGAGGAGCTTACACTCTAATGTCGTCCCCCACTCACAAACACAGTCACACACTATTATTATACATTTATATAGCTCTGACATATACCGCAGTGCTGTACAGAGATCACTGAGCTAGTCACATCAGTCTGTATACCAGAGGAGCTTACACTTTAATGTCCCCCCACAGTCACACACTATTATTATTATACATTTATATAGCTTAGCCACATACCACAGTGCTGTACAGGGAACACGGAGTCAATCACACCAGTCTCTGTACCAGAGGAGCTTACACTCTAATGTCCCCCCACAGTCATACACTATTATTATAATACGGCTATATATCTGACATATACCGCAGCGCTGTACAGAGAACACTGAGCCAGTCACATCAGTCTCTGTACCAGAGGAGCTTACACTCTAATGTCCCCCCGCAGTCACACACTATTATTTATACATTTATAAAGTTCTGACATATACCGCAGTGCTGTACAGAGATCACTGAGCCAGTCACATCAGTCTTTGTACCAGAGGAGCTTACACTCTGTCCCCCCATAGTCATACACTCTAATTATTATGATTATTATTGTACATTTATATAGCTATAACATATTTTCAGGGAAAAGAAATAAAAGACCCGTTGGAGGAGAGTGGAGAGGAGCGGCTACGGAGGAGGGCATATGAGCGTGGTTGTATGCGACTTAAGAAACGCATTGAAGGTAATGGTGATATCACTTCTAGTAATTTTGTATTGGTCAGAGGGTGACCTGGTATTTGGGGGGAAGAATGACCTTGGATTCACTTCAATATTTTTGTCTTTTATTTCAGTGGTGGAGGAGCTGCAGGTTCAGATTTTGAGGCTTTTGCTCAACAACAAGGACAAGGGAGGGGTAAGTGGTTCCCCTGGAGCTCATCCCTATTACACATATTGTATATCACACTTTGGGTGGAGCAGATGACAAAAAATATATATTATTACTGTAAATAGCAGAAAAAAAATGCTCATTATTATCATTGTACAGGATATGTATAGTACCAACAGTTTGCACAGCACTTGGCTTCTAGAAGCTTAAAAAAATGCTAGTGTGCATGGAGCCTAAACCTTGATATCATATGCAGATGGAAGCTCATCCTGTTATCTGCAGATGAATGAAACAAAGTACATACGTATCATGTCTGATTACTTTGTATCATTCCATCTCCGGTCTCAACAATGTTTATAATCAATGTTATGTTGTATCTCTCTGGGCCAAATCACACCAGAAATCACGCCTTTTTTTGCGTGCATGTTGACGTGCGTTTTCACATGGTTTTACCTGCATTTGCAGGGCATTTTTAACCTAAGCATTTTTAGGGGGTCGTCTGCTTGCTTTTCTGTTCAGGTCACTTTTCTTTGAGCTTTCTGTACTTTTTTTTTTTTTCTTTTTTTTTCACTGCATTGCACTGCAGTGGAGTAAACTATGCCCTATAGATAACAGATTTTAGACTATATACAGTGCATCCAGAAAGTTTTCACAGCGCTTCACTTTTTCCACATTTTGTTATGTTACAGCCTTATTCCAAAGGGGATTACATTCATCATTTTCCTCAAAATTCTACAAATAATCCCCCATAATGACATAATGAAAGAAGTTCGTTTGAAATCTTTGCAAATGTATTAAAAATAAAAAAGGAAATAATATCCCATGTACATAAGTATTCATTCACAGCCTTTGAGCAATACTTTGGTGAAGCACCTTTGGCACCAATTACAGCCTCAAGTCTTTGAGTATGATGCTACAAGCTTGGCACACCTATTCTTGGGCAGTTTCTCCCATTCTTCTTTGCAGGACCTCTCAAACTCCATCAGTTTGGATGGGGAACATTAGTGCACAGCCATTTTCTGATCTTTCCAGAGATGTTCAAGTCTGGGCTCTGGCTGGGCCATTCAAGGACATTCGCAGAGTTGTCCCGTAGTCACTCCTTTGTTATCTTGGCTGTGTGCTTAGGGTCGTCCTGTTGGAAGATGAACCTTCACCCCAGTCTGAGGTCTAAAGCGCTCTGGAGCAGGTTTTCATCAAGGATTTCTCTATACATCGCTGCATTCATTTTTCCCCTCATTCCTGACTAGTCTCCCCATTTCCTACCGCTGGAAAACATCCCCCCAGCATGAAGCTGCCACCATCATGCTTCACTGTAGGGATGGTATTGGTCAGATGATGAGCTAGGCCTGGTTTCCTCCAGCCATGATGCTTGCCATTCAGGCCGAAGAGTTCAATCTTTGTTTCATCAGACCAGAGAATTTTGTTTCTCATGGTCTGACAGTCCTTCAGGTGCCTTTTGGCAAACTCCAGGCGAGCTGTCCTGTGCCTTTTACTAAGGAGTGGCTTCCGTCTGGCCACTCTACCATACAGGCCTGATTGGTGGAGTGCTGCAGAGATGGTTGTTCTTCTGGAAGGCTCTCCTCTCTCCACAGAGAAATGCTGGAGCTCTGTCAGATTGACCATCGGGTTCTTGGTCACCTCCCTGACTTCTCCCCCGATCACTCAGTTTGGCCGGGTGGCCTGCTCTATGAAGATTTCTGGTGGTTCCAAACTTCTTCCATTTACGGATGATGGAGGCCACTGTGCTCATTGGGATCTTCAATGCTGCACAAATGTTTCTGTACCCTTCCCCAGATCTGTGCCTCCATTCAGTCCTGTCTCGGAGGTCTACAGACAATTCCTTGAACTTCATGGCTTGGTTTGTGCTCTGACATGCACTGGTAACAGTGGGACCTTCTATAGACAGGTGTGTGCCTTTCCAAATCATGACCAATCAGCTGAATTTACCACAGGTGGACTCCAATTGAGTTGTAGAAACATCTCAAGGATGATCAGTGGAAACAGGAGGCACCTGAGCTCATATTTGAGTGTCACGACAAAGGCTGTGAATGCTTATGTACGTGGGATTTATTTCCTTTTTTATCTTTTTAATGCCCCATACACACTATTAGATTTTATGCAGATTTTTGTCTTCAGATTTACCAAAAACATGTAGTGCAAGGGCCTGCCTGATTGCATACACATTGAAACTAAAGGTTTGACCTAATATTACATGGTTTTGGTAAATCTGAAGGTAAAAATCTGCAGAAAATCTAATAGTGTGTCAGTCAGAAGTCAGAAGAATTGTTTATTGAATCAAACATTTTACAGTTGCAAGTCACAGCATTATAATCATTTTATACATCTCCTTGTGTAGTACACCAACATAAACTTGTACATATTTTGAATATTACCAATACTTCTGTCAAATATACTGTCAAATATACCAGTTACATCTGATAAAGATTGTATTCTCGATTAAACAACTTGCATATATCTATTAAAGACATTGTCATTGTGATTCATTCAGTATATCCATACCTTTTTTTTTTTTGTTTTAATTTATTTCAGGTACTTATATAGCGCTGTCAATTTATGCAGCGCTTTACATATACATTGTACATTCACATCACTCCCTACCCCCTCCCTACCCTCAAGGATAGGGATAACATCCACATTCACATCACTCCCTACCCTTCACATCACTCCCTACCCTAAGGTCCCTAACTCACATTCATACATACACTAGGGCCAATTTCGATAGCAGCCAATTAACCTACCAGCATGTTTTTGGAGTGTGGGAGGAAACCGGAGTACCTGGAGGAAACCCATGCAGTCACAGGGAGAACATGCAAACTCCAGGCAGGTAGTGTCATGGTTGGGATTCAAACCAGCGACCCTTTTGCTGCCAGGCGAAAGTGCTAACCACTACACTACTGTGCCGCCCCGGATAGAAAACAGAAAAGAGAAGAGAACGACTTTCCCGCACTAAACCAATTCAATGCACACATTTGAGCTGTAAGTTTTACACATATTAACCCTCAAGTAGTCTATTCGTTAGTTTCTCCCGAATAATCATTACATTGACCTATTCTACCTATAAACGCCTAGTGGGTACCCTAGAAGAGATCCGAAGTCTGGCGATTTTTTTTTTTTTCCCCTTGTAACATAAAGTTGGCGTATAACTGCCAGATACTCATTTGGAGTCAATTTGTCCTCTTCCGCAGCACCCAGAAGACAAGTCATTGGATCACGTTTTATTTGATAGTTCTACACCTGCAATATGGTAGACAGGACTTCAGACCGGTATCAAAAAAGCTTTGGGCACTTCCAAAGCATGAGGAGTAGATCCCCATGCTCTCGTTCACATTGTGGGCAATTCGGGCTTTCCCTATGTCCCCATCTATACAGTTGGAGAGGCGTTCTATATATCCTATGAAATAAAAATACGTGAGATAGCTTTTGAGTGGCCGATACTGAGACTAGAGGAACCGCAGACAAGCATGCTTCCCAGATATCGCCATCTATAGTGCCCAGATCCTTTTCCCATCCCTTTCTGCATGGTAATTCCCCTGTCCCTTGAATAGCATTAAGCAATATGATGTAAACCCGTGAGATCCTACCCTTTTTTTCCAATGACATTAACACTTCCCCTACAATAGGATGTAAGGACATCAATTCGCGCTTGTTAATCATGTGTCGTAATTGTAGATCTCTATAGAAGTGTTTCACCGGGATTTGAAAATTTTGTTGTAGCCCAGCGATTGTTTTAACCAGTTGCCGTCCGCTTCCCGTGGCTTGACGGCGCAACTTGGTTTGTTATCGCACACCGCTGTCACCTGACGGCAGCTGCAAGATTGCGCACTGTGACCGCGCGCCGCCGGAGGTGCGCTCACTGTGTTCCGGGGGATCTCCGCCGGCTACCCGTGATGGCTCCCCCGCAGTGAGAGAACGGAGGTCCCTGTATGTAAACACGGATCTCCGTTCTGCCAGAGGGGGAAGGGATGTGATCACAGGCTCCCTGTATATGGAAGCCGTGATCACTCCCCTCCCCCTGCCAGCCCAGGCCCCATACAGTTAGAAAACACTAAGGGAACACAGTTAACCCTTAGAGCTCCCCCTCCAGGTTAACCCCTTCACTGCCAATGGCATTTACACAGTAATCAATGCATTTTCATAGCACTGATCACTGTATAAATGCCAATGGTCCCAAAAAAGTGTCAAAATGGTCCGATATGTCCGCTGCAATATGGCATTGCTGCTAAAAATCGCAGATCGCCGCCAATACTAGTAAAATATATAAAAAAAAGTAAAAACCCCATAAAAGAATTCTCATCATTCGTAAACGCTGCAACTTTTGCGCAAACCAATCAAATAATGCCGATTGCGATTTTTTTTTTTTTTTTACCAAAAATATGAGGAAGAATATAAATCAGCCAAAACTGATGGAAAAAAAATGTTTTTTTTTATATATATATATTTTTTTTTTATTTGTATTTTAGCAAAAAGTAAGACATTTTTTTTTTTTCAAAGTTGTTGCTCTTCTTTTGTTTACAGCGGTGATCATAAATGGCGCAGAGGTGATTTTAGTACCACCAAAAGAAAGCTCTATTTGTGGGGGAAAAGGACACAAATTTTGTTTGGGTACAACGTCGCACGACTGTGCAATTGTCAATTAAAATGATGCAGTGCCGAATCGCAAAAAGTTCTCTGGTCCTAGAGTGGGAAATCCTTCCTGGGCTGAAGTGGTTAAATACATTTATTCTCCTACAGTTGCGAAATATACTTGACCCCTAGTTTTTCCCATTTGCCAAATCCCTCTAATTTCAAATTTTCCCTATAATTTGAATTTCGCCACAGTATCCTTTTTTTTTTATTTTTAATACATTTGCAAAAATTTCAAACAAACTTCTTTCACGTTGTCATTATGGGGGATTGTTTGTAGAATTTTGAGGGAAATAATGAATTTAATCCATTTTGGAATAAAACTGTAACATAACAAAATGTGGAAAAAGTGAAGCGCTGTGAATACTTTCCGGATGCAGTGTATGCAGTGGAAATGCATTAAAAAAACACCCACTGCTGACCGCACATTTCAAAATGGTTTGGTGGTATTTAACCTCTTTGGAGTTTTTTTTTATGTTTAAAGCGGTTGTAAACCCTCAAGGTTTTTCACCTTAATGCATTCTGTATGTTAAGGTGAAAAACCTTTTCACCTGCAGCAGCCCCCCTGAGACCCCCTTTACTTACCTGAGCCCAAAATGAACCCGCGGCGGGGACGAGCCTTGTGGCTCATCCGAGCTGCTCCGATCCTCATTGGCTGGATTGATAGCTGGGGAGCCATTGGCTCCCGCTGCTGTCAATCAAGTCCAGTGACTTGGGAGACTGGGCCGAGTCCCGCTGTTTGTGTGAATACACGCAAGAGCAGGACTCGGACGCGTGCCTGCACGGGTGACCCCAGGGAAGTTTGGTGGTCAATCGAGATGGAGCAGCTCTGAGCACTGCTGGAGGACCCCAGAATACGGGGTTAGGGGGCCACTCCGCTGCACAGAGAAGGTGAGTATGACATGTTTGTTATTTTTTTTTTTTTTAAAGTGTGAACCTTTAGTATCACTTTAAGTTCTGAATGAAAAATAATGCTATGTGTATGTGGAACTATGGCTGTACAAAGTACATACAACATTTATTGAGATGGTTGTATTAAGGTTCATTCTGCTCCAATGTCTATAATTTACTTCAATCCTTTTTCTTTTTCATTTGTGTATGTATACATATGGCAATAAAAAAAACTTAAAAAAAAAAAAAAACACCCACTGCACCTGGTGCAAATGGCCTCTCTACCCCCCATGTGAACAATGTTTATAAACTCTGTGTCCGTTTTTTAACAGCAGAAGCTTCTACTATTTACACAGCAACTCCCGGCTGTCTTTGTGATGGCCAAGAATTGTTGGCACAAAAAGTGTTGGTGCATCTGGGCACTTTGTGTAAATAAGGGGTTAATATATAACCAATCACACATGGCTCTGTCTCTGTCACAGGGAGAAGCATCCCGTTACATCTTCCTCAACAAGTTTCGCAAGTTTCTGCAGGAAAATGCTAGCAACAGAGGGGTGAGTGACCATCCTGCACAATATTGGAGGAGCACAATTGTCTACAATTTTTTGTATGATGATGTATTAAAGAGTAATTTCACTTTTGTTATGAAGAAACCCCCCCACCCCCTGGGTGATCTCTGTACATTGCAGGGATTATAACAAACGTTGTTGCAGATTCCTACCCTTTGTTATTTTGAAGAAATAGCTGTTTGCCCATGTCCATGTGCAAAGTGAATCGAATGGGCCGTGGCCCTGTCTCCGGAAGTGGGGAGGGGGGGATCCAGTCCCCATTCCCCCCTGAAAGGTGCCAAATGTGGCACTGGAGGGGGCAGGGGGAGCAAATAAGCGGAAGTTCCACTTTTGGGTGGAACTCCGCTTTAAGAACATAGATACCTCAATCCTTTCTCTGCAGCCCCAGCTGCAGAGTGAACAGGGAGCGCTCTGTACAGAGGTTCCCTGTTCATTCACAACCTAAAGCATTGTAAACGCAGGGAGGGTCACAAGGGGGATTGGTTCCAGTAAGCTTAGTAGAATATCATACTAGGTTCAAATTTTATAGACGGGAACGAATTCGAAACAAAAGAGCAGCGCTTTCAGCAGAGGGAGCTCCTACCAAATCCAGGGTGAAGTCTCTCACTGTGTGCTCAGGCTGAAGAGGTTATCTATCCATGGTTGCCGGCTACACTTTTTCTGAAATGTTTGCAAAGTCTTTATTGCAACATAGAGGGGCAGTACAGGAACTGTTCCTGTACCATACCTATATGTAGCAATAAAGACTTTATATTTGGATTACTGGAGTTGCTGGCTACACTTCTTCTGAAACAGGAACAAATTAACCTATCAGCATGTCTTTGGAGTGTGAAAGGAAACACACACAAGCACAGGAACAACAAGCAAACTCCATGCAGATAGTGTCCTGACCATGGGACCCCAGTGCTGTAGAGCAGAAGTGTCAACCGCTAAACCTTTGTGCTGGTCCACATAATGTGGGTGACTTTATCTTTCCAGAATCCCACAGTTCTCTGCCCCCCCGAGTACATGGTGTGCTTTCTCCACCGTCTAATAACTGCCCTGCGAGCCAGTTGGGATGAATTTCATGTCCGGAACCCCTCGGCCCGCAGCAGTGAAGGTAAAATAGAGCTCTAGCTTGTAGTATATAATGACGTTACACACACTGAAGGGTTTGTCTAACGCTCGGCCTTCCTGTTTTTTGGCCTGCAGATGCCTATGTGCCCCCGCAGCTCTTCTACAACGGAAAAGTGGATTATTTTGACCTGCAAAGGCTCGGGGGTCTTCTTTCCCACCTGAGGAAGACCCTGAAAGGTGAGGTGGGGGCTTTGGGGTGTAAGTACAGATGGTCAATTGTAATCAATGGTGCTGATGATTTAAACCACCTCTCCTATGTTCTGTCCTCAGATGACCTGTCTTCCAAAGCCAACATAGTGATAGATCCATCAGAACTGCAGGCAGTCACCATGGATGACCTGGAGGAGGAAGATGAAACGGCCAGTTTGACAGGACAGGTACAGGAAGAGGAGATCTGGCATTGTAAATAATGCATTGCAGCCGCCGGTCAGCATGTCTTTAGATATTAATGCAAAGTGAATTTCCTTCTCTTTAGAGGCCCTCTGCTGCCCAGGCCATTGGGGGTGCCCTTGCCCGACCCAGCTGGCTGAGTTCCCCAACTCTCGGGAGAGCAAACCGGTTCCTGAGCACTGCAGCGGTCAGCCTCATGAACCCCCGGCGACCTCTTGGCGTTCTGGAGAAGGTGAAAGTGCGAAGTCTGAGCCTGGAGCAGCGTACGGAAGATGACAGTGAGTGGGTGGGGCTGTAGGTGAGGGTTTTTGGGAAGGCTCAAAAATTAAATGTATCTGTTGAATGTTTGCAATGTTTCTGGGTGACCTCAATTTAAGCTGAAATATCGACATAGACCAGGGGGTCTGCAAACTTCAGCCTGGGGGCCAAATCTAGCCAGCTGTAAGTTTTTTTATCTTTCCCTCTGATGTAAAAGGGGACTTTGATGGCGATGTAAGGGGGGACTCTGGTGGGGCCTCTTATATAAGGAGGACCTCTGATGTAAGGGCGACTCTGATGTATGGAGTGACGGATGCCACACACCACCAGCTCAGAGTGTGATATAATGTCAAAATTCTGTTCACCTATATTTGTATTGTATAGTTTATTTAGGTGATTTTTATTTATTTTTACGTTTTTAATTTGAAAGTAGCAGCTTTCGATTTATGTGGGTCTCACACCCCCACATTTTCAATCACTGATCAATGTAGCACATATCTTTCACTTAATATATATTTCTGTGGCGCAGAGGTGGATTCGAGTGATGAACACCTTTTTTATGACTACTCATTTATAGTGTGTGAATGTGAAAAACCGCCTCAGTCTCGCCTCCTCCTATGCCACGTCCTCTGACTACGATTAAGGTCCGGGACGGGGCGAAACGCGTCAGTGGGCATGGCCTAGGAGGAGCAAAAGACTGAGGCCGTTTTTCACATTCTATAACACTCTGAGCTGTTGGTGTGTGGTGTGGTGTGGTGTCTATTACACTATACGACTAAATGCTAGCTAGATGAGCTTTCAAGATGCCTGCAACCTCTTCTAGTTGATCATTGGAATGACTGCTGCAAGTTACTCAGGATTGCTCTGATATAAGGAGGCTCTGGTGGGGAGTAGAACTAAAATGCCTCCTGTGCATTAGTGTGATAGCCTGGTATAGGTATAGCAGAAAATTCCACATCACTGGGGAAATGCTTATAGCACTGCTGCCCTCTAGGACTGGGAATTTCCTGAAGCCTCTACAAAAAACAAGAGGGGGCACCAGCTCAGTCCATTATCCCACAAATTTTATTTAAAATCAATATAAAATGTACTCTCAAGCATGCAAATAACAATCGCTCATTAAGCTACTCCTCTGTAGCCCAGTGGTCCTTGATTCGCCACAGTCCAGAATACAGGGGGACCTTACTGAAGTCTTTGAATGGCTGATGTGTTTCAAAGGCAACCCCTTCTTCAGAGCCTGACGTGTTTTGAAGGCAACCCCCTTCTTCAGAGCCTGATGTGTTTCGAAGGCAACCCCTTCTTCAGAGCCCAGGGCTCTGAAGAAGAAGGGGTTGCCTTTGAAACACTTCAGCCATTCAAATACTTCTGCGAGGCCCCCCTCTGTATTCAGGACTGGGCCGAATCAAGGACCACAGGGCTACAGTTAAGGCACTGATGGGGACTTGATGCAAGGAGCTTGGCTGTTCGGCTTTGTCACTGCAGCACAACTGCTTCTCAGAATGTTTTCTCCTTGCCTGCACCTGTGCACCACAGTTTCCATTCAATCACCCTCACATTTTTTGTAATGCAGCTCCCAAGTCTGCTGCCTATACTATTAGACAACAGGTGTATCTCACTGATCCAGACTGCTTCTAGATTATCCGTCCTTGGGTGCACACCTCGGCTCGCTACCGTAGCTTCAGAACAGAGGAAAAAACAATAGGCGGCACTCCAAACGTAATGCTGGTGCTGTATTTATTGACCATGATCGGCCATACAGGGTATAAAGAAGGTAGACGCGTTTCACTCAAGACATGAGCTTAATCATTACCAATAATAAGTAATGATTAAGCTCATGTCTTGAGTGAAACGCGTCTACCTTCTTTGTACCCTGTATGGCCGATCATGGTCAATAAATGCAGCACCAGCATTACGTTTGGAGTGCCGCCTATTGTTTTTTCCTCTGTGCCGCCTATACTATCCAGCCTCAAGAGCTCACATCTCCGGGATCCGTTACTCCCAAACAAGCTTACACGTGTATCATGAAGTCCCACACCGCTTATTTGGAGGACCTGGGTGGAGTGTTCAAGATTGTGCTGGAACAATAAAGTTGTTTTTTATTCAATGGAAGTGGTGTGTTACTGATATGTGTGGGGTTCCATTCAGTCCTATTGAGAGATTATACTCAGTGCTCTGGTTGAGTACCAAGTCTTCAGAGGATGAAATGGAGAGTGCATATGTGTAGTCTTGCAGAGCCAAGAACTTGGTGGGTTGGGGACGCAAATATAAGATGGGGGTGAGGGCAGAGTTTGCTGAAAGTTGCTCCACCCCTTTGGACCTGTCCTGGACCAGTCATTGGCCTGGCAGTCATCCTTCACACACCCTTAAAGAATTTAATTGAGGCTTATATTCAGTGAAGACTTTGGCACACTGGACCTTATTTATCAAAGCATCTTTTGTAAAAAAAATTGTATTGCAGGCGCCAGTCATATTTTACTTTATATTCTGCATCTGTTGATGTCTAATGCAGATTTGGTTGTTCTGAATCAGTATTGACAGTTCAGGCATAAGAAACCCGCTATGCTTTCTTACAGTTGAAGGTCATCACGGCAATGAGGGTCTGCTGGTGGGAAGACCTCCGGAGGAGCCCGATATTCCCATCACAGAGAACTCTCTCCTGGAGATGCTGGACGGGGTGGTCATGATGTACAACCTCAGCGTACACCAGCAGCTCGGCAAGGTGAGCACCGATATGTCTGTGAATGGGACTTTGCATGTCAAAACTCAGTGTTTGCACCAATGGAGCTCCAGGATCTGTCAGGCAGAAAAATTCCCAGCCCTGAGTTAAAGCAACGTTTACCAGGCACATGGACCATTCAGCCCAGTCAGGGTTAGGCAGAGTGGTTCAATGATCCTCTGGCCAGATATGAATTCAACAGATCTTAAAAAAAACAAAACAAGTGAGCGATATGCTGGAGTATTGATAACTGACTCTGCATTGTGCACTTTATGTCTGTGCAGATGGTCGGTGTCTCGGATGATGTGAATGAATACGCCTTGGCATTGAAGGACACTGAGGAGAAAATTAAACGCTGTCCAAAGAGGGTAAGCATGAGACCCAGGACCGTCATCAGAAATCATGGGCCCTCACACAGTCTACCTGAGGGTCCCAGCCATGTGTCTCTCCTAACACTTTAACCCCCCCCCCCCCTTCAGTATCTCCCCATAACGTTCCACAGAAACACAACCTTCCGATATAAAGACAAATGTTGCTCACCAGCAATAATAATTAAAGGGATGAGGATTAGAAATGTGAGCTGTCGGGACAGTATTGATAAAAGGTACTCTGTGTCAGGAATCGCCTTGCTCTCTTGGGGCCAGTTCACACTGCAGCAGGGTCCGAGATCGGATGTGATTCGCACTGCACAGTGTAAGTCACATGCGATTTCTGTGCGATGCAATATCAGTCATACAGATATTATGGCTGAAATCGCCTCGCATTTGGACCAAACTCGCACAGGACCCTTTTTTTTTTTTTTCCAGAAAAAAGTTTTATTTAGTTTCACACTGTCCAGAAAAGCAAACAACATCAACATCATTAGTCACCCATATGGTTCAATTTCCATGTCAAGCCCCACATTTCTTGTAACATTCATTGATCAACAAGCTCTCACCCCTGATCGTCCCATGTACATACATTACATTAAATGCATAAGTAACAGCAACTCTTACCCTCAATCCTCCCCCTATGCATCCAAGTCACAGCCTTCTACCATAATCAGGCCCAAGAGCCTGTCCATAGTCAAATCCGCCGGGGCAAGCCCCGTTACCCCCAACCATCGTCCCCGTCCCCATAGTTTCTCAAACCTAGAGGCACATCCCCTGTGCTGGCAGATGAGTTTTTCCATACGCAGTTACAAAAATAAAAGAGTGCAGCGCTAATAATACAAAGTCCTTCCGACAAGACACCCAGTGCCTTAGGTGACATTAAGATGAATGGATGAGAGAAGTGCTTCAGTGCATAAACACCACCACCGCATATGCTAGCAGCTCACCTCAATGATCAGGCTCTTATTACAGTAGCCTAAAGAAGCATATTGTCATAGTCTTGAACCGACAAGAACCAGTTGAGGGGCGTCACCATGAAACATTCCAAGGTAAGCAGGCATAAACACCTCCCATAAAGTCCAATGGCATCACATAGAAAAAATAAAATATATCTAGTGCTCTCCATATAAAAACTTTGGCTTTATTAAAAGTGAAAAGATTAATACTCACAAAGGCAGCACTGTGACTCAGTGCATAGTATACAGCTTGCAGACAATATTTAACACTCATAGAGCAAACAACTCTAGCCACTTCAGCCCCGGAAGGTTTTGCAGCTTTAGGACCAGAGCACTTTTTGCGATTCGGCACTGCCTTCGCTTTAACGGACAATTGCGCGGTTGTGCGACGTTGTACCCAAACGAAATTTGCGTCCTTTTTTTCCCACAAATAGAGCTTTCTTTTGGTTGTATTTGATCGCCTCTGCGTCATTTCTGATCGCCGCTATAAACAAAAGAAGAGCGACCATTTTGCAAAAAAACCCAAATTTCTTACTTTTTGCTAAAATTCAAATCCAAAAAAAAAATATAAAAAAACATTTTTTTTCACCGTTTTTGGCCAATTTATATAATTCCTCATATTTGCGATAAAAAAAATCGCATTCGGCGTTTATTGATTGGTTTGCGCAAAAGTGGCCGCGTTTACGGATGATGAGAATTCATTTCTGGGGTTTTTATTTTTTGTTTTCTTTCGAGATAAACACCCTTTTTTTCCTGCGTTTAAAGCAAACCCATGTTGCAGCGTGTTGGCGCGTTAACAGGCAATTTCGCTTCCG
>BLSH010051400.1:137214-160198 GCA_018402905.1 Glandirana rugosa
CCCCCCCCCCCCCCCCCCCCACAGCTTTTGTGAGGCTACATGTCCCATGAGGCATTACAAAACTGACCGTTACAAACATGACTGTACATGGATATTATCCATGTACAGAACACCTCCAGGTAGCCGTATTGCATTTTACAGACAGTTACAGCGGCTGCAGATTGATAAGGAAGGGTCATTTTAATTACATTCAATTACGATATGTCTTGTGTTGCAATTGTATACAAGTATTGATATCCCTTAAGCCACACATCATAGCAAGCCCACTTGTAATGGTATATTACAACCTTAGCCTGGGCTCCTGCCAGGCCACACCCCAACATGTGTCACTTCACCCCTTGGAGCTTAATCATGTTCCCCATGGTCAGGCTCTGAGGGGTGCAGCAAAATGTGTTGGGGTGTGGCCTGGCAGGAGCCCAGGTTGAGGTTGCCATATACCATTACGAGTGGTCTTGCTTTTGATATGTGGCCTAAGAGATATCCATACTCCTACATAAATATTTGGAGCTGGGGCGGGCGGGCTCCCTCCCCAGATAGGGCGGGCTCCTTCCCCACCCAGCACTGACAGTAGTGTACCCGGACTAGCACCCTTTCCCAGCCTGAACATTTTGCGCACTAAAATTTTGGTTACATTCAGTGGCAGCTGGTGAAATTTTAGGATCGGGGGGCGCCAGACCCTGCCATTCCTTTTTGACCCCTCACGCTTCTCATAAGCCCTACACCTTATATATTCCACCCATCATGTCAGGAGTATACAGCCCAGCATCACTAGATGGGGTATACAGCATCGCCAGATAGGGGTATATACAGCATCACCAGAGGAGTATACAGCATCACCAGAGGAGTATACAGCATCACCAGAGGGGAATATATTATCACCAGAGGGACTCTTGTCCTGTCTTGGACACTTCCTTGGTTTTATACTTGGAACGGGTGCTAGTTCCAGGCCAAAGCTTTCTTCCCTGCAGCTTTGCACTCAGTGAGGTGTGTACTCTGGAACCAGCACTGTTAAAGAGGAAGTGAACTTTCCTGTATACTTTGTACCTATAGGTAAGCCTAGAATAAGGCTTACCTATAGGTACTGCAAATACCTCCTAAACATGCGCCATTCAGGAGATATTTACTGTATACTTCGCTGGTTATGTCATTAGTGCATATGCTCCGAAGGGACCGCCGCCCGTGCCGTTTCTTCAGAAGCATGTGCCATGACTGGCCGCTCCCACGCGCATGCACAGGAGTGACGTCACGCGGCTCCGGCCAGTCACACTGCCGGAGTACACGGCCCCAGAAGGAAGACGGGGGAAGATGGATGCGGCCTGCAGCGGGGACGACGTGGTCTTCGTTTGCAGGTAAGTGTCACATAATGTGCTAGTATGCAATGCATACTAGCACATTATGCCTTTACTTTGCAGGGAAGAAACAAAAAAAGAAAAAAAGCTGAATTTGCTTTCTCTTTAATGGGAGTCAGGCATTGGGTAGGGGTTTTGGCTGTAACAGATAACGCCCGTCCTTAAAGTATGAAGGTACAGTAATCTGCTCCCATTACAGGGAGATTCCTATTTTTTTTTTTCCATGACCATGAATATTTCTGTCTTACCAGGTTATGAGGATACGCTGACTCGTCTGGCCGCCATATTGGCCAAACACTTTGCTGATTCACGGATTGTGGGGACAGGTGAGTGTGAATGCGCTGCGGCTCCCAGAACTCTGAATGTAAATTATTTGGCTGATAGGGTTTAATAGCTTATAGAAGAGAGGAGGACTTTCATGTTTTGGTCTTAAGCAGCTCATAGATTAGAAAATTAGAAAAAAATCTGCGCAAAGGGAAATTATATGAAGAGAACAGAGATCAAAAAGCAGCTGTACATAATGTTCAACACAAAACATTAAAAGCAATCAGAATATATAAAATGCAGCCCTATAATAAGCAGACAATGTCCAACTGTCCATGTAAAATGAATGCAGAATGAATATAAATCACTATAGAGCTTGCATGAAAAGGTTGGGACAAGAGGTTGGGATGGCAATCACCACTGTGTACTCACCGCTCTTATCATATAGCATGCGACCCCCTGTATAAGAGCGGTCAGATGCACTTTGTTTACACAATCAGCATAGGAGACATTCCTCTCTCATTTATCAGCTCCAGGCTCCAGACGTCAACCAGATACGTTAAGCCATGAGCAACCGGATGGTCATGCAAAGATCTAAAACGCTCACATAGCGTAATCCAGTAAAAACAAGTTTCTTTATTATAAAACAGAGGTGTCAAACTCGCATGTATTTGGCGTTTTAACAGCATAGAAAGTTGTCTGCCAGCTTCCAAAATGGTCGCGGGTGCGCTGTAGCGTGGTGGACGTGTGTGCGTAGCTCCGCCCTACCGGTTTCGTCACAATTGACGTCATCAGGGGCCATAGCTCATAGATTATTCAATCTTCTTTCCTTCTTCCACAGGTGGAAGGAGAGAAAATCACTCAGTTCCCCCCATCAGCGCAGTCAGTGCTGATGGAGGAAAGCTTCCTGTAGAGCCAGTGCTGGGACAAGGTCATCCAGCTCCCAGGGCAGCCGTCCCTCCTGCCCACCAATTGTCCCGGCCCCGGTATTGTGTTCTGCCAGTGGGGGGAGCCTTCCCAGCTGGCAGAACACAATGTTTACTGCTAGCAGCTATAGCCGCTGGCAGTGACAAAAATCTGATCGGTTGGTTGCACCCAAGTCAAGTGATGGATCAACTTTGGAATAATCAGCCCTGTTCATATGGAATGAAATTTGTCCGGTCCCTGCTGAACCGAGCAAATTTTGATCCATGCATGGCCGGTTTTACTGTGTGGTGAATCATCACAGAAGGAAACCTTGTTGCTGGATTCCTTTCTGGTAGACGACGGGCTATTACTGCTTAAGGGCTCGTTTACACTTGCTTCAAAACAGGGCGTCAGACAGGCGTTGTTAAAGCTCCCTTAAGGCTAGTTTACACTTGCTTCGGCTTCAACGCTCATTAAAGCTCATACAGCTTCAACAAGCTTTTATGATGTGTTTTTGAGGCTTCAAAGAGGCTTCAGTGAGGCTTCAACAAGGCTTCGACGAGGCTTCATTGATGCACTTTTGAAGCCTTGTTGAAGCTTGGTAAACGCCCTGTGTGTTTGTTGATATCTCACACCTGCAATTTCTCCAAAACAAAGCGAAGCGAAAGCTGAATTACAGCCTCTGAAAAGCCGCAGGTGCTTCAACCGAGCTTCAAACGAGCTTTGTCATAGACTTCTATGGAGGCGTTGGAGAGGCTTTGAAGCCTGGCTAAAGCTACATGGGGTATAATTTTTGACACGAAGCTGAAGCGCAGCCAAGCCAACACAAGGTGTAAATAGGGCTGTACGCTAACCATTTTATTCAGTGACAGGAGCTTTGACTGGCGTTAAGGGAGCTTTAACAACGCCTGTCTGACGCCCTGTTTTGAAGCAAAGTGTAAACGAGCCCTAATGCCAGTTATACCCCATGTAGCTTTAGCCAGGCTTCAAAGCCTCTCCAACACCTCCATAGAAGTCTATGACAAAGCTTGTTTGAAGCTCGCTTGAAGCACCTACGGCTTTTCAGAGGCTGTAATTCAGCTTTAGCTTCGCTTTGTTGATATCTCACACCTGCAATTTCTCCAAAACAAACACACAGGGCGTTTACCAAGCTTCATCAAGGCTTCAAAAGTGCATCACTAAAGCCTGGTCGAAGCCTTGTTGGAAGCCTCTTAGAAGCACTGCTGAAGCCTCAAAAACACATCATAAAAGCTTGTTGAAGCTGTATGGGCTTTGATGAGCGTTGAAGCCAAAGCAAGTGTAAACTAGCCCTTAAGGAGATTATACAGTCAGATTGTAACATTTGTGGTAAGATTTACTTTCACTGAACCATGTGTGCCCTGTGATGAGTATCACTTAGCTGATGAGCGCGCTCTATAATAAGGACCTTGCCTACACTCACCGGACACTTTATTAGTTACACCTTGCTAGTAGCGGGTTGGACCCTCTTTTGCCTTTATTCTTTGTTTCATGCATACAGCAAGGTGTTGGAAATGCTCCTCAAAGATTTTGCTCCATAGTGACAATGATAACATCACACAGTTGCTGCAGATTTGTCGGCTGCACATCCATGATGCCAATCTCCCGTTCCACCACATCCCAAAGGGTCTCTATTGGATGAGATGTGGGGAGTGTGGAGGCCATTGGAGTGCAGGGGCCTCATTGTCCAGTGGTGAGATGATTGGAGCTTTGTGACATGGTGCATTATCCTGCTGGAAGGAGCCATCAGAAAATGGGGACACTGCAGTCATAAAGGGATGGACATGGTCAGCAACAATACTCAGGTAGCCCTTGGCTTCTTGGCTTCACACAAATCGACATGCCCGTATACCCTGGTCCCCCATTCCCCCCCAATAAAGAGTACCTGTCACTAACTCTTACTGTCATAAGTGTAGGCTATACCCCTGCACCGTTTCTCAGAGCGAGCGATAGGCTACCTGATGATAACGGTCGATCTGGCTTGGCATCCACTCGGTCGTTATCCCAGGCAGCAGGAGGGGACAACCCCCCCCGGCTTCGATTGGGTCTCCTTCGTGAAATTCCAGAAGTGACAGCACAACGTCACTTCCAGTTTAATTGGCTGCCAATAGCGTTGATTTAAAAAAAGTGACAGTATACAGAATCGTCAATTCTGGCGATCGGAATACTTTTTAAGTGCAGAGGAGGGATTGAGGGTCCCCCGTTCCCCACAATAAAGAGTACCTGTCACTATTACTGTCACAAGTGATGTTTACATTCCTTGTTACAGCAATAAAAGTGATCAGATTTTTTTTTTTTTTAAAGGAACAGTGCTAAAAAAAAAAAAAAAAAAATTGAAAAGCGTCCCCGTGAGCTTGCGCAGCTAAAAAAACGCATACTTAAGTGGCGTCTGCAAATGTAACTGGTGTTCAAAGAAGTGTAAGAAATTGCTCTGCGGCTTAAGTGGTTAAACGGTGCTCAATTGGTACTAAGGGGCCCAAAGTGTGCTAAGAAAATACCCTCCACGACATTACACCACCACCCTTGAACCGGTGATAAAAGGCAGGAGGGATCCATGCGCCAAATTCTGACCCCACCATCTGAATGTCGCAGCTGAAATCCAGACTCATCAGACCAGGCAACGTTTTTCCAATCTTCTATTGCCCAGTTTGGGTGAGCCTGTGCCAATTGTAGCCTCAGTTTCCTGTTCTTAGCTGAGAGAAGTGGCACCCGGTGTGGTCTTGTGCTGCTGTAGCCCATATGCTTCAAGGTTCCATGTGTTGTGCGTTCAGAGATGGTAGGTGGTAAAGTGGCCGGTGAGTGTATTATCCATCTAAAAAACACTATAGTAATGTAACAAAAACCATGTCTTAATATTCATAGACGACAGCTCTCTCATTGAGGTTCTTTATATATTAGTCAGCTGTTACTGACCTCAAAGTTTATTGGAATGGTGATCTGTGTCTCCCTCCTCCCAGTTTTGCTTTCTGTATCCTCACTTGTTTCATGTTCTTCATTCCGCAGACATCAAAGACTCTCTCATGCAGGCGCTGGCCAGCTACGTCTGTTACCCCCATTCCCTCCGCGCCGTGGAGAGGATCTCCGAGGAGCAGTGAGTGCGCTCTGTACACACCATACACACATGGCTGCATTAAAAGGGAGACTGACTGCTATTAGCGTTTGGATGTTACTGCGATCCCATGCATCTAAGTCCCTATACACTTAGGGACTTACACTATCCAGCTGTTGTGGAACTTCAAGTCTCAGCGGGCAAAATGTGCAGAGACTAGGAGTTGCATGACTGCCAGAAAGCTGCTGGAAATTTAAGGAACTCTTCTACATGCTGGGAATTGGAGGGAGAGATACACAAGATACCCTCATGTTATGGAGGTTTTTTAGGGCTGACTTCTAGGAAGACCTAGTATATCATTACATTTTGTTTTTTTTTTATTAATGCAAGGTATCTGAAACTGACCTGGTATCAGATTCTTGCAATCCTGGTATAACGGAGCTCAGATTGGGGCTGGGAGAAACGGCACACCGCTACAACAGAGCTCAGATTGGGGCAGGGAGAAGAGGCACACCGCTACAACAGAGCTCAGATTGGGGCAGGGAGAAGCGGCACACCCCTACAACAGAGCTCCGAATGGGGCAGGGAGAAGCGGCACACTGCTACAACAGAGCTGAGATTGGGGCAGGGAGAAGCGGCACACTGCTACAACAGAGCTGAGATTGGGGCAGGGAGAAGCGGCACACTGCTACAACAGAGCTCAGATTGGGGCAGGGAGAAGCGGCACACTGCTACAACAGAGCTCAGATTGGGGCAGTGGGGCAGGGAGAAGCGGCACACTGCTACAACAGAGCTGAGATTGGGGCAGGGAGAAGCGGCACACTGCTACAACAGAGCTGAGGTTGGGGCAGGGAGAAGCGGCACACTGCTACAACAGAGCTGAGATTGGGGCAGGGAGAAGCGGCACACTGCTACAACAGAGCTCAGATTGGGGCAGGGAGAAGCGGCACACCGCTACAACAGAGCTGAGATTAGGGCAGGGAGAAGCGGCACACTGCAACAACAGAGCTCAGATTGGGGCAGGGAGAAGCGGCACACTGCTACAACAGAGCTCAGATTGGGGCAGGGAGAAGCGACACCCCGCTACAACAGAGCTCAGAATGGGGCAGGGAGAAGCGGCACACCACTACAACAGAGCTCAGATTGGGGCAGGGAGAAGCGGCACACTGCTACAACAGAGCTCAGATTAGGGCAGGGAGAAGCGGCACACTGCTAGAGCAGAGCTCAGATTGGGGTAGGGAGAAGCAGCACCCCGCTACAACAGAGCTCAGAATGGGGCAGGGAGAAGCGGCACACCGCTACAACAGAGCTCAGATTGGGGCAGGGAGAAGCGGCACACTGCTACAACAGAGCTCAGATTGGGGCAGGGAGAAGCGACACCCCGCTACAACAGAGCTCAGAATGGGGCAGGGAGAAGCGGCACACCACTACAACAGAGCTCAGATTGGGGCAGGGAGAAGTGGCACACTGCTACAACAGAGCTCAGATTGGGGTAGGGAGACGCTGCACACCACTACAACAGAGCTCAGATTGGGGCAGGGAGAAGCGGCACACTGCTACAACAGAGCTCAGATTGGGGCAGGGAGAAGCGGCACACTGCTACAACAGAGCTCAGATTGGGGCAGGAAGAAGCGGCACACTGCTACAACAGAGCTCAGATTGGGGTAGGGAGACGCTGCACACCGCTACAACAGAGCTCAGATTGGGGCAGGGAGAAGCAGCACACCGCTACAACAGAGCTCAGAATGGGGCAGGGAGAAGCGGCACATCGAGCCAATCAGTTTTGCTGCAGTGCTTATGTGCTAGCAAAGAACATGCAGTTAGGAGGAGAAAGAAGATTGCCAGAGAGGTAAGCCCATTAGTCTGCTGCTTCTCTCTTTACTGTTCAATCACAGGTTGGGGGAGGGACTAAACCTGTAAGTGTTATTATACTGAAGCAGAGAAAACTAGGGTGTCTGGACTTGCCAGTCCAGGGCTGTGTGGCAAGGCTGTGTAAAGCTCAAGACTGGTAAAAACAGCCCTCATATATTTATCTGTGTATTCTGCTGTTTGCCTGGAGTTGAGCTTTAAAGGAGTTGCAAAGTCTCAAGGTTTTTCATCTTAATGCATTCTATAATTATATAAGACAGAATTCAGAGAGTAGTGGTTAATGATTCTTATTCTGAATGATCTAAGGTTATCAGTGGTGTACCACAAGGTTCAGTGTTGGGACCCTTACTTTTCAATATATTTATAAATGATATCGGGTCTGGGATTAAAAGTACCATTTCAGTGTTTTCAGGACAAGGGGGCACTCTTTACGTCTAGAGGAAAAAAGATTTCATCTACAAATACGGAAAGGTTTCTTCACAGTAAGAGCTGTGAAAATGTGGAATAGACTCCCTCCAGAGGTGGTTCTGGCCAGCACAGTTGATTGCTTTAAAGAAGGCCTGGATTCTTTCCTTAATGTAAATAATATAACTGGGTACTAACACTTATAGGTAAAGTTGATCCAGGGTGTATCTGATTGCCTCTTGGGGGATCAGGTAGCAATTTTTTCCCCCGCTATAGCAAATTGGATCATTGCTTTGCTGGGGTTTTTTGCCTTCCTCTGGATCAACTGTGGGTGAAGGATTGTATATGGGATTGTTTGGTTATATATATATATATATATATATATTTTTTTTTTTTTTTTTGAACTAGATGGACTTGTGTCTTTTTTCAACCTGACTAACTATGTAACTATGCATTAAGGTCGAAAACCTTCTGTGCTGCAACAGCCCCCCAGAGCCCCCCTTCTTCTTACCTGGACCCGACCGTTCCAGCGCCGAGCACGAGCCCAGCAGCTCCAGCGAGTGTCTCGGGTCCTCGTTGAATAGATTTATAGCAGCAGGAGCCTTTGACTCCCACTGCTGTCAATCAAATCACGGGAGCCGGGGGCGGGGCCGAGTTCTGCTGTTTGTGTCAATGGACGCAGCAGCAGGACTCGGGAGGGCACCTGCATGGGTGCCCCCATGGAAATCGATTTTCCTTGGGGGCATCAGATGAAAAGGAGGATTCAGGAGCGCCGCCGGGAACCCCAGAAAAGGAGGATCTGGGCTGCTTTTTGCAAAAACCCTTGCACAGAGCAGGGAAGTATGATATGTTTATTAAAAGAAAAACAGAAAAAAACCCTTTACAATCATTTTAAAAAAAACGTAGGTTACACCCCAAGCTACTGCTACTCTCACCTGCTCCGGTGTGATGTGAAAAGTGGTTGGCTTAGCAGTGCACAGGGCCTATTCTCTCTTTAAAAAATGCATCCACATATGCCTGACAGAGACTAGGTCACAAATCTGTTATTCCTCTTTTCCCTGCAGACAGATCAGTATGATGAAGAGTCTGCTGGCACCATATGAACAGAGGCCATGGGCCCAGACAAACTGGATCCTGGTGCGGCTGTGGAGGGTGAGTGCGGAGATGGCGGTGTGAAGGGGTTGACACAGTGACGGGTGTGGGGGTTGAGTGGCAATAGATGGCTGTCAAAGGGTTGGGGGCAGGGGCTGTTTCTGTAGGAAGGGTGGGGGGGGTTGGTTATTCAGACAGAGCCGTATCTCACTGGGTGGATGTCGCCTCCCTTTTTTATATATAATATTTGTATATAGCCCTAAGCTCCACCCTTATATGGTTCCTTCTCACCCTAAGCTTCACCCTTTTATAAAGCTCCCTCTTATAAAATCCGTAGCTTTACCCTTATTTAGCTCCTCCTTATTAGCCTAAGCTTTAACTTTTTATAGCTCCCTCTTCTATAGCCCTAAGCTCCACTCTTATAAAGATTCCCTTTTATAAAGCTCCACCCCTTTATATGGTTCCCTCTCATATAACTCTAAGCTCCACCCCTCTATAGCTCTCCCTTTTGTAGCCCTAAACGCCACCCTTGTATATCTCTAAGCTCCACCCTTCTACAGTTCCCCCTTATATAGCCCTAAACTGCACCCTTCTACAGCTCCCCCTTTTATAGCGCTAATCTCCACCCTTCTACAGCTCCCCCTTGTATAGCGCTAAGCTCCACCCTTCTGCAGCTCCCCCTTTTATAGCGCTAATCTCCACCCTTCTACAGCTCCCCCTTGTATAGCGCTAAGCTCCACCCTTCTACAGCTCCCCCTTTTATAGCGCTAATCTCCACCCTTCTACAGCTCCCCCTTTTATAGCGCTAAGCTCCACCCTTCTACAGCTCCCCCTTTTATAGCGCTAATCTCCACCCTTCTACAGCTCCCCCTTTTATAGCGCTAATCTCCACCCTTCTACAGCTCCCCAAAGTATAACGCTAAGCTCCACCCTTCTACTGCTCCCCCTTATATAGCGCTAATCTCCACCCTTCTACAGCTCCCCCTTGTATAACGCTAAGCTCCACCCTTCTAAAGCTCCCCCTTATATAGCGCTAAGCTCCACCCTTCTACTGCTCCCCCTTATATAGCCCTAAGCTCTATCCTTCTACAGCTCCCCCTTATAGATCCCTAAGCTCCACCCTTCTACAGCTCCCCCTTGTATAGCCCTAAGCTCCACCCTTCTACAGCTCCCCCTTATATAGCCCTAAGCTCCACCCTTCTACAGCTCCCACTTATATAGCGCTAAGCTCCACCCTTCTACAGCTCCTCCTTATATAGCCCTAAGCTCTATCCTTCTACAGCTCCCCCTTATAGAACCCTAAGCTCTACCCTTTTACAGCTCCCCCTTGTATAGCCCTAAGCTCCACCCTTCTACAGCTCCCCCTTTTATGGCGCTAAGCTCCACCCTTCTACAGCTCCTCCTTATATAGCCCTAAGCTCTCCCCTTCTACAGCTCCCCCTTATAGAACCCTAAGCTCTACCCTTCTACAGCTCCCCCTTGTATAGCCCTAAGCTCCGCCCATCTACAGCTCCCCCTTATATAGCGCTAAGCTCCACCCTTCTACAGCTCCCCCTTCTATAGCTCTAAGCTTCACTTTTTGTATGGTTCCCTCTCACATAAGTTCTTCCCCTATATAGCTCCCCCTTATGTAGCCCCTAAAGCGGAGTTCCACCCTAAAGTGGAACTTCTGCTTTAATGGAAGGTGACCCCCTGACATGTTGGCATGTCTTTTGTTTGGGGGGACTTGTCCCAAGTCCATTTCCTCCCCTGGCGCCGTGGCTCGAGGAAGGAAGTCTACCTCCCCCCCCCCCCCTCCCTCTCGGCGATCTTCTGGGACACGTCACAGGTCCCAGAAGATACGCCGGCCAGTCACAAGGCACAGTGTGACATGCGCAGTGCGCGCCCGGCTTTGAAGCCAAAGCTGGGTGCCCACACTTATGATGCCGGTGCCGCTGAGGGGAGGGGGTGAAGAGCGAGCCCTCGGGCGACTGCATCGCTGGAGCGAGGGACAGGTGAGTGTCCGATTATTAAGTCAGCAGCTACACTTTTTGTAGCTGCTGACTTTTACATGGATGGAACTCCGCTTTAACAACACCCTTATATAGTCCTAAGCTCCACCCTTCTACATATCCCCCTTATATAGCTGTAAGCTCCACCCTTGTATGCTCCCACTTATGAAGCCCTAAACTCTACCCTTACAGTGAGGAAAATAATGATTTGATCCCCTGCAGATTGTGTAATTTTGCCCTCTTACAAAGAAATAAATGGTCTATCATTTTTACCATAGATGTATTTTATATGATGGAGAAAGAACCAAAAATCCAGAAAAAACACATGATACAAATGTTATAAATGGAGTTATAAATGAAGCAAAACATGACGTAGTACTTGGTGGAGAAACCCTTGTTGGGAAGCACAGAGGTCAGACATTTCTTGTAGTTGTTTGCCAGGTTTGCACATCTCATCAGGGATTTTGGTCCACTCTTCTTTACAGATCTTCTGTAAATCCTTAAGATTTCTTGGCTACCGCTTGGCAACTTGAAGTTTCAGCTTCCTCCATAAATTTTCTATAGGATTAATGTCTGGAGACTGGCTAGGCCACTCCATGACCTTAATGTGCTTCTTCTTGAGCCACTCCTTTGTTGCCTTGGTGGTATCTTTTGATTCATTGTCATGCTGAAAGACCCATCTTCAGTGTTCTGGCTGATGGGAGAAGGTTCTCATCCAAGAATTACAATACATTGCCCCATCCATTGGCCCCTCAATGTGGAAAAGTATTTTTGAAGAGAAAGAGCCCAAAAGCATAATGTTTCCATCTCCATGCTTGACTGTAAGGATATTGTTCTTAGGATCATAGTCAGCATTTTTCTTCCTCCAAACTCGGTGAGTCCCCCTTCTTCTCAAGAAGGCACATGTGCTAAATGATTCAGAGGATTGGGAGAAAGTGCTGTGGTCAGATGAGACCACACTTCAGCTCTTTGGCATTAACTTGACTCGCCGTGTTTGGAGGAAGAAAAATTCTGACTATGACCCTAAAAACACCATCCCTACAGTCACACACGGAGGTGGAAACACTATGCTTTGGGGCTGTTGGGGCTAAAAGTACAGGCTGACTTTGCCTCGAGGGGCCAATGGACGGGGCCATGTATTGTAAAATCTTGGATGGGAACCTTCTTCCCTCAGCCAGAACACTGAAGATGGGTCAGGGATGGGTCTTCCAGCATGACAATGACCCAACACATACCACCAAGGCAACAAAGGAGTGGCTCAAGAAGAAGCACATTAAGGTCATGGAGTGGCCTAGTCAGTCTCCAGACCTTAATCCTATAGAAAATTTGCGGAGGGAGCTGAAACTGCGAGTTGCCAAGCGACAACCAAGAAACCATAAGGATTTAGAGAAGATCTGTAAAGAAGAGTGGGCCAAAATCTCTCCTGAGATGTACAAACCTGGTCACCAACTACTAGAAACGTCTGACCTTTGTGATTACCAACAAGGGTTTCTCCACCAAGTACTAAGTCATGTTTTGCTTGGGGCTCAAATACTTATTTTACTCACTGAACTGCAACTCCATTTATAACAATTGTATCATGAGTTTTCTTCTGGATTTTTGGTTGATATTCTGTCTCTATCATATAAAATACACCTATGATAAAAATTATAGACCCCTCATTTCTTTGTAAGTGGGCAAATTTACACAATCTGCAGGGGAGCAAATCCTTACTTTCCCCACTGTATATATCCCGAAGCTCCACCCTTATATAGCTCCCTCTCACATAGCTCAAAGCTCCACCTTTTTTCCTATAGCTCCCTCCTTTTGTAGACTTTGCTCCACCCTTATTTAGCTCTCCTTATATAGCCTAAGCTTTACCTTTTTTAGCTCCCCCTTTTAAAGCCCTAAGCTCCACTCTTATAAAGCTTCCCCTTTAATAGCCCTAAGCTCCACCCTTTTTTGTCATCATTCCAGTTTGGCTTATTCAGAAATGGTGACACGTGAAGGGCAGTAACTTATAGCAACCAATCAGATCAGCTGATGATGGTCTAATGAGGAGAAATAGTGACTGCAGTTATCTGCACCTTTATTGGAAGTCTGGGAATTCTCATCTGGAGATATTTGCGGGCTCAATTTGCTGTGACATTTGATAGACACAAAACACCTCTATGGGAACGATGATCCTTTCAGGTCTTTATTCCCTCGGTGTCGCTCACTCCTCGGCTGTCTCTTCTCTCTTCCTTAGGGTTGTGGATTTGGTTACCGGTACACCAGACTGCCGCACCTGCTGAAAACCAAACCAGAGGATGCCAATCTGCCCAGCCTGCAGAGTATGTTGATGATGGGTATTTTCCGTGTGTGTGTGATATTTAGTCTGTCATACATTCTTGCTGACGCCTGTCTACTAACTATACTCCATCTTCCTAGAACCTTGTCCGTCCACCCTGCTCCAGGGCCACATGGCAGATCTCTTGCGGGGAGACCCAGAACTGGCATCCAGCTTTCTGAACAGCGCCCTGAACCAGCTGAACTGGGCATTTTCTGAGTTCATTGGGATGATCCAAGAGGTGAGAGTAGAGTGATTGGGTGGAATGAAGGGTATTGTGGGGTCACAGAAGCACCCCGTGGGCTTGTGGTGCTCATGCTTTATCTGATATGGTCCCCCTACTCACCTCATTAACCTGCTAAAACCTTTGCTTGTACAAAGGTTTTTATTAATAAACAATAGAACATAACAGCTCATGACATTGATGGTAATATTATAACTTTGTAAGATTAGATCAATATATGATGGAAAGTAATGGTCAGAAGGTTAGTGAACAAAAGCTATACATGTGGCAGTATTGAAGATTCAGATATACAACCATCTCAGTCAGAAATTGGCCTAGAAGTCTAATAATCTTGAGAGAAAAAATTAAATAGACAAAAAAAGAAACAAATAGGAAAGGAGACAGAGAAGACAGACTAGGAGAAGGAAGGAAAAGAAAAAGAAAGTCCGTGGTCTGGGAGGCGGGGGCATATCAAATCGAGAGAAGTGCAGGGTCAAATCGAGAAGGTTGACAATTTCGTCGACTAAAATCGACTAAAACATTTTAGTCGACTAACTTAATACCATTTTATGTCGACTAAAATATGACTGAAACTAAATTGGCATTTTAGTCAATAGAATAAAATGGGACTTAAACTAAAATGCCATTTTAGTCAAAAGACTAAGACTAAAACTAAATTGAAATTTGATGTCAAAATTAACACTGGTCTGTAGAGCATATTCATACCTCATGAACCATAAATAATAATATAGTAGACTTTTCACTCCAGCAGTATATAATGAGTGTGGAAATTGTAAAGAAATGCTTAAATAATGCATTACAATTTAACTACACCCATTCGATTTTAGTCGACTAAAATGTACCGGAGATTTTAGTAGACTAAAATGTACCAGAGATTTTGTCGACTAAATACGACTAAAACTAAAACAATTGCAGAAGACTAAAATTGGACTAAAACTAAAATGCCATTTTAGTCCCAAGACTAAAACAAAATTGAAATTTGCTGCCAAAATTAACACTGCTTCCAAGCCCTCACTATTGGCATTTTAGTTGCAGTAAAAAGGTGCAGTGCCAATGCCAAATGATGTTCGGGGCGGAGTAATTCCGGTTTTGGTTTACAGAGGAGGGCCTCATAAGGATCCCTCTTCAGGTTCGCATGAAATAGGTTACAGAGTAGGGAATATACTCTGACCCACATCCTGCATGCCTTCGGGCAAGTCCAGCAGATATTTTCCTTTAGTGCCCTGTTGAGAACACCCCCGGAAGCAAAGAGAAGAATAATTTGGGATAAAACGTGCCAATCTAGCTGGAGTGTAGTACCACCGGTAGAGTACTTTTATATGCTTTTTCCAAAATAAGGATGTTTTTGGAACACTTAGAGATTGCTATAGATATGACCTGCCAGTCCTCTGGATCTAGCTGTCTCCCCAACTCCCCTTCCCATTGTGAATGATAGGGCCTCAAGGGTGCTTTTTTGAGGAGATGATTGCAACGTAGATTAGGGAGATTAACCCCTTCCCGCCGGTAGGACGTCCATGGACGTCCTAGACTTTGAGGGGGGGTATCTGAATGGTGCCAGCAGCTAGAGGCACCATTCAGATATCATTTTTTACAGCTGGCGTTTCCGTACACCACAAGAACGATCATAGCGGCAGTTCAGCCGCTTGATCGTTCTTGTAGGCAGCGGGAGGGGACGTCCCCCCCCCCCTCCCGCCGCCATTCGGTGCTTCTCCCGTGCCGCCTGTACGATCGGCGGCAGGGAGAAGAGATCCGTCGCCGCTGGCGTGTCGTCAGGGAGATGACTGATGACCATCTGGTCACCAGTCATCTCTATGACCCTCGGAGGACCGGGCGCGATGTTATGACGTCACGCCCGGCCCAGCTTTAGTAAACAAAGCCGTGATCGGAATTTTTTTTTCTGATCTCAGTCTTTCCAGCCTGCAGGAGAGATGTGAGGTCATATTGACCCCACCATCTCTCCATAAAGAGGACCTGTCACGCACCATTCCTATTACAAGGGATGTTTACATTCCTTGTAATAGGAATAAAAGTGATCAAAAAAAAAAAATTAAAGACACAGTGTAAAAATAAAAAAATAAAAGTAAAATAAATAATAATAACAAAAAAAAAAAAATTAAAGTCCCCCCGTCCCCGTGTGCTCGCACGCAGAAGCGAATGCATACGTAAGCCCCGCCCACATATGTAACCGGTGTTCAAACCACACATGTGAGGTATCGCTGCGTGCGTTAGAGTGAGAGCAATAATTCTAGCACTAGACCTCCTCTGTAACCCTAAACATGTAACCTGTAAAAAAATTTAAAGCGTCGCCTATGGAGATTTTTAAGTACCAAAGTTTGGCGCAATTCCATGAGTGTTCGCAATGTTAAAGCATGACATGTTGGGTATCAATTTACTCGGCGTAACATCCTCTTTTACAACATACAAAAAAATTGGGCTAACTTTACTGTTTTGTATTTTTTTAATTCACTAAACTGTTTCTTTTCCAAAAAAAATGTGTTTGAAAAATTCCTGCGCAAATATCGTGTGATATAAAAAGTTGCAATGATTGCCATTTTATTCCCTAGAGTACCTGCTAAAAAAACATATATAATGTTTGGGGGTTCTGAGTAATTTTCTAGCAAAAAAATGATGATTTTTACATGTAGGAGAGGAGTGTCAGAAATGGCCTGGTAAGGAAGTGGTTAAACCAGTTGATTGGGGTCTAGATCTGCAGAGACTCTCAAAAGGGGTTAAAGTTTAGGACGTGGGTCTAGACTTTATAAGCTGTTAAAGGAAATGCCTAATCTGTAGGTAGCTATAATGTTCCCGTAGGGGAATATCATGCGAAGATCGTAGAGTATCAAAAGTGAGGATTCTAGTTGGGGTGAATAGGGAATGAACATCAACAAAGCCGTTGTTAGTTCACCACGAAAATTGCTGAGGGTTATCACACCCAGGGGGGAATAATGGGCAGTGCGGGAGCCGAAGTAAGGGTAAGTGAGGAGATATCAGACCTGCCGAATACTTGATTGAATCCCACAGGCGAAGGGAATGAGATAAGCAAGGTCGGATTGTAGTTAGGCGGTGCTCACGGGGGAGCCATAACAAAGAAGCATTTGGAGTCGGAAACGAATCCACCAGGTCCATGGTGGCCCACAATGGCATTTGGCTAGTCTCGTGAAGAAGAGTAAGAGGAGCAATGTTCGCTGCTATATAGTAGGCCTGCAGATTAGGGGACAAGAGGCCACCATTAATCCTGCAGGAGTATAATACCTGCTTATTAATTCTAGGTCTAGTGGACCCCCAGATAAATTTCAGAATTTTTAATTGGTGTATACGTAGGATATGAGTGGGAACCGAGACCGGGAGGACCCGGAAAAAGTAAAGCAATTTCGGTACATAGTTCATACGGATTGCTACTATCCTGCCGAACCAGGACATCGGAAGATGGGACCAAAAAGAAAGCAAATCCGAAAGCTTCCGGAATAATGGGGGGAAATTAGCCTGGTAGAGCCCTGCATAAGTTGGGGTTAGTCTAATCCCAAGGTAGGGCAGCGAGGACGACCACTGAAACGAGAACGTTTCTTTCATGGTGGGAGAGGTTAAGTGACATGGCTTTCGACTTGGTCTGATTAACATAGAGGCCTGAAAGTGATGCAAAGTTGTTTAGGAGAAAGAACAGATTGGGGAGGGCAATCCTAGGGTTGGTGAGGGACATCAAGATATCATCTGCAAAGAGTGATATCTTATGGACTGTACCTGCGACTTCAACTCCTGTTATGTCCAGGTGGGAACAGATTGCCTCTGCCAGGGGCTCTAGAGCCAATATAAATAGCAGTGGGGACAACGGGCATCCCTGTCGGGTCCCCCTCCTGATGAGAAAAAGGGGTGATTCAAAACCATAATATTTGACCTTGGCCTGGGGGGAATCCTAGAGTGCCGAGATCCAGCTCAAGAATGAGGTGCCAAAGCCATAGCGCCGAAGAACCGCTAGGAGATAAGGCCATGACAAAGTATCAAAGGTCTTAGGGACAAGAACTTTGCGGCTAAGGATTTACTGTGGGGCTAGATGTTGAATTTGTAGTAAATGCCTAATCGCGTCACCCGCCTGCCTTCTAGGGACGAACCCCACCTGGTCTTTTTTGATCAGTCTTGGTACAAAAGAATTGAGGCGATTGGCCAAAATTTTAGTCAGTATTTTCATATCTATATTTATAAGCGAGATCGGCCTAAAATTAACCCAGGAGGAATGGTCCCGATCCGGCTTTGGGATCATCACTATGCTGGCAGTCAAGAGATTCGGAGTAAAAGATTGGCCACTTTTTAATGAGTAGTACATAGTTGTTAAAGCGGTTGTCTATCCGTAAAATAAATTTTTTAAAAAAAACCTGTAAGGGAAAGGCATAATGAGCTAGTATACACTGCATACTAGCTCATTATGAAATGCTTACCTCAGAAGGAAGCTCCGGCGGGTCCGACATGCTCCCTAGGGGATCCTTCTGGGTACGCGGCTCCGGTGCGTCTTTCCGGCAAGGTCCGGCGCTATGTGCCAGGCCTTCCTCGGGACCTCACGGCGCATGCACCGTACGTCAGCGGCTGCATTTAGGGTGATTATAGGAGATGTTCATTTTACCTACAGTCTTATTACAGGCTTACCTGTAGGTAAAAGTAAAAAAAAAATAGGTAGACAACTGCTTTAAGTAAATACATCAGAGAGTTTCCTATAGTATGACGCTGTAAAGCCGTCAGGGCCTGGTCTTTTACCTACCTTCAATTCTTTTATACCTTTTAGGACTTCTGAGACCTGTATATCTCTGTCCATTAGAGACGTGTGGGTCTCAGACAGGGATGGTAATGTTAGGTTATTCAAAAAGGTCTCTAAGCCCGGGGTGGAAGACTGATCAGGGGCAGTATAAAGGGCGGTAAGTCAATGACAAAATTCTTCCAGAACTCATTTAGGATTACCTATGAGCATATTATGCTGAGTACGTAAAGTAATAGGGACATATTTTGGGGTGAAGGTGCGCAGCTTATTAGCTAACATCGCGTTAGGCTTGTTCGCCCTTGCATACCATTTCTGTCTTGCCCATCGCAACGTTCTTTCCACCTCGTCAGTTAAGCATACGTCTAATTCCGCCCGGGCTTGATCTAGTGATTTGCGATTAGCAGGAGTAGGGGCTTGTTTAAAGGTTTGCGAAGCCGAATCGAACAGTTTTTCTAAGGCATGCCGGGCAGCACCCTCTCCTTTTTCCTTTTCGCCGCCAGTTGTATAATGTGTCCCCTAAGGACCACTTTATACGCTTCCCAAAGGGTCACAGGAAGAGAGACAGACCCAGTATTAAGACGGAAGTAATCCACAGAAGCTTGATGGATTTCGGTCAGAATCTTTGATCGTCAGGAGAGAGTCGTTCATAACTCAGGGGGAGTGTTGCGGCTTACAGAGGAAAGAGTGGCAAACCACCAGGACCGGGTCGCGATCTGACCATGTTGCTGGCAGAATAGAGGCGGACAGTACTAATGGAAGATGTTTCCATAGTACAAACGTGATCAATCCTGGAATGCAAATGGTGAGGATGGGAGTAATAGGGTATAGTCCTTACCCGAGGGATGAAGCTTCCTCCAGACGTCTACCAGGTCATGAATCTGCATTGAGTTTAAAACATTTTTGGCATCAGGAGAATGGATATTTATCCAGAATAGGAGAGTGCTCTTCTGGTGGGACTTTAGCAGGGATCAGACGTGAGTCAGGAAAGGCCCAGGGTTTAGGTTTGGAGCATTATAAGTCAATATAGTGACATCCGTATCCTGGAGGGTGCCATGTAACAATAGGCACCTGCCATTTGGGTCTGCAATCTGCTTACTGCAAGTGAAAGGAACCAATTTGCGTAGGACTAGGAGTACTCTTTGTTTAGTTGGTCCATTGGCCAAAAAAATTTGCTAAAACCTTTTGGTGTGGTGTTATCACTGGGTCTATGTGCTTCTCTATGCAATGCAGGTTTGAAGCTCATTACGCACATCCACAGTGCAATTTCTGAAAGATCTATGGGAAACGCATGTAGCATGTCTGGGTCTTTGTGGTCTAATCCCGCTCCTTTCTACAGATCCAGCAAGCCGCTGAGCGTCTTGAGAGGAACTTTGTGGACAGTCGGCAGCTGAAGGTTTGTGCCACCTGCTTCGACCTGTCAGTCAGCCTTCTGAGGGTCCTGGAAATGACGGTGACATTGGTACCCGAGATCTTCCTGGACTGGAGCCGTTCATCCTCGGAACTCCTCCTCCGGCGCCTGGCCCAGGTATGAGCTGTCCCCACTTCCTCTGTCAGATATAATAGAGCCATGGCACTCAACCTAATACCCGAGAGCCACATGTGGCCCTTTGGTACTTGAGCGGTCCATAGTGGTAATGGGGTAATAGCAGTCTCCAACCAAGCATGTAGCATGTCCTCTCTGACCATCATTTCCTATATTATGTCTGCAGTCTGACAGTCCTTTATAGCTTTACATGTAATGAATATTATATGTGGTCCTTTGGTGATATCAGGGAGTACATTTGAGACATATTGACTGAACTGAAGCCATTTTGGTTTTCTGCTTTGTGTTGCTTGTCACTATGCTGTGTGCAGTTTGTATGGAGCGGATAAGTAGGACTCATACACGTGCTTTGATCTCTGAAGAACGATCCGCATTCTGATCACTCTTCAGAGCATTTGACAGGTAGTGAGGAGGCGATAAAATAGCTTGCTTTAACCCCTTGACCCCACACTACCACACCACAACTTTTGAGAAGTTTTTATTCAGCTTTAGCTTTGCTTTGTATTGGAGATATTGCAGATATGAGATATCCCAGGATGCCCTGGGAAACCAACAAGTGAACCGGAAAGAAGCCATCAGCAGTCACTTCCGGTTCACGTGTATATATTCTGCGAGTGTTTGGTGCAGATGTCACATCTGGTGTGCAGTGTGGAGCAGCAGGAAGGTGAGCGGGGTCCGGAGCAGAGCAACTAGCAGACGACACACATGGTGTACAACATAGAAACTCTATAGTGGAAGGTGAGTGGGGACTGGAGAAAGGACTGAGTGGGAGAGGATCAGCAGAGCTGGGGGACTGGAGTAGGAGAAACTAGTGGATGTCACATGTGGTGAGCAGCGTGGGAGCAATATAGCGAGAGGTAAGTGGGGACAGATAGAGGAGGATTAGCAAACCAGAGCATCAGCAGAGCTGGGGCTTACTACTGAGCCGGGGATTAGCAGAGCTGGGGGTTACTTCTGAGCGAGGGTATTAGCAGCTCTGGGGGGGGTTACTACTGAGCGAGGGATTAGCAGAGCTGGGGGTTACTACTGAGCGGGGTATCAGGAGAGCTGGGGGTAATACTGAGCAGGGGATCTGCTGAATGGGGGTACTTATGAGTTGGGTTTTGGTGAGTGGGAGTACTGCTGAGCTGGGGTTCTACTGGGCTCCTTAAAAACAAATAGAAAATCAACGCGCACACACAGGGCATTTGCCAAGCTTCAAGAAAGCATCACTGAAGCATCAAAAAAGCACATTGAAGCGGTAGGCACTTTAATGTGTGTTGAAGTTGAAGCAAGTGGAAATGAACCCTGAATGCCACAACTCACCAAAATCATTGCACAAAGATCTCGTTACATATTAGTGTGATAGATGTAAAAAGAACCAACATTTACCATAAATGAATTAGTTACACTCTTAAAACTGAACGTTTGTCCAAGTTGGAGCAATGCATCTAATGTAAAGTCAGGCTGGGGAGTTATGCTACTCTCCTCGCCCCCGCAGCGTCAAAGCTCGCTTTTGGGCTCAAGACGCGGTGGGAGGTGGAGGTTGGCGAGCTGGAAGACGAGGAATGGTCGGACATACTATCCACTTGTAAACTGGTATCCCCAAAAATGTCTGACAGATTAACACAAATCTATATTCTACATAGATCCTACCTCACCCCCAGTCGTCTGGCCAAATACAAACCTGAGCAGGAACCCCGGTGCCCTAGGTGTAAGGACAACAATTGCTCCTTCTTCCACCTCATATGGTCATGCCCGACAATCCAAACCTACTGGAAACAGATAATTGACTTCCTACATGACGTTATGGGATCCCCACTGACCCTCTGCCCAAAACAATGCCTGCTTGGACTTGTGCCCGAGCAGGAACAAAACAGATGTTTACACACATTCATGCAGGAAACATTATTTACAGCTAGGCTAATGATTGCCCGCAAGTGGCTTAGGACAGAGGCACCGACCTTTCAGGAATGGCTGACATCAGTCAACCAAGCGCTCCCCTATAAAAAAAACTCCTATATCAACACAGGAACTGTCCTAACAAATGCTACAAAATATGGAACAAGTGGTTGGACTCCGCATCCTCAGCAGATGGTGCAAATGTGCTCCAAGACTGATAGACGACAAAATACAAGCTAAGTAGCGGGTCATCCTATACAACAGACATAGGTGCTGATCCCAATGGGACTGTGGCCACTACGGCGGAGCAATACCATACAGACTCCACAATAAGATGAGTGGGGAAAGCAAAGCAAAAAATAAAACCTGCTGTATTTCATGTAACTTTACATATAGATGCTGAGTTCTGTGAACGTGTCGACTGTGAAATGCAAACTGTGACCTTTGTCCCTCATGTACTTGAATTATTCTTTATTTCTGTATGTCTTGCTATACCAATAAAAGTTTGTTGTTGGATTAAAAAAAAAAGTCAGGCTGGGGAGGAAAGAGCTAGATGATGCCAAATGCCCTCCATCCAGGAAGGATGAGGCGGGGCTCTGTCAGACTTGCTGCAGCTTCTAATGCACATGGTGAGAAGATCGCAGTGTGCAGTGAAATTTTTGGGGTGCAGTGATGTCTGTGTGCTGAATTGCGGGCCTCATTCGGCTCTGCCAGTCATATACACACACATGGACGGGGGGCGCTGTATGTGATGTATGGTTGGATGGTCAGTCTGGGTCTGGTCCCAGCAGCTCCTCTTGTGGCCGCACAGCATTAGTAATGGGAGATTTATTATTATTCCTTGGCAGCTTCTGAACCAGGTGCTGAACCGGGTGACAGCGGAGAGGAACCTCTTTGACAGGGTGGTCAGTCTGCGGCTTCCAGGTCAGTAGGTGGGATGTGGCTTTGTCTTATTAATTCTATATATCTATATCTTCCTGCCCCCGCTAATATCGCTCCTTCCTCCATCCTGCAGGCCTGGAGAGCGTCGACCATTACCCCATTCTGGTGGCTGTGACCGGCATTCTAGTGCGGCTGCTGGTGGACAGCGACTCTCAGGGGTGAGTTTCTTGTCCCTTATTGTATCCGCTGCATTGCTGACCGACTCTCAGGTGCTCTCAGCCAGTCGTTACATCCTCTGTGTCGTGTGTGGACTTTCAGCCAATCGTGACATCCTCTGTGTTGTGTGTGGACTCTCAGCCAGTCGTGACATCCTCTATGTCTTGAGCGTGGACTCTCAGCCAGTCGTTACGTCGCCTATGTTATTCCCTGTTCTTTGAGT
>BLSH010051400.1:244046-254120 GCA_018402905.1 Glandirana rugosa
TTTCGTCCCGTCCTTGTGGATGTTTTTATTTTGTCATTTATACTTAATAAATTAGCTCCCTCATCATTGAGGTTTTACACTATGGCGACTGCCCTGCTTTTTATTTCCATCTAACCGGTTGTGGCATTGGAGGATCTTCGGCCCCGGATGGTAACTACTTTGTGTGGACACCCCCCCTTTCCCATCGGATGACCACAAGTACCCCCAACCCGACCACCCAGTTCCAGAACCCTGAGGAAAAGACCAGGACCCGGAAAGGAGATATCGGACTACCGGAAAAACGAGACCTGGCTGTGTGACGCGACCGGTGTAGGAGTCCCCGGATGTACCTTGACGTCCCCTGCCGCTTGGTCCCACATTGATCTCAAGGCGTTTATTCTTCTCCATTCTGGTAAGCCTCCACTCAAATAGAAGTTGGTGTTCTTTTAACACCATCCAGTCATATTGAGCATTCACCCAGATGAAACACTGTCCGTGGAGGATTCACAAATTTGGACTTTGCACATTATTATTTATATATTTTTTTGAACGGCACCTTGCACTTTATGCACTAGGATTCACTGGACACATTTATATTTTTTGCAATTATTTTATGCAATAATTTATGCAATTCATCCAGGACTCACCAAGTTCTATGTGTGACTCTTATATTTATATATTCATTATTTATATATTGTGCAAATTTTGTTATCTATATTTCATGTCATATTTTAATTTCACATGTTCAGTTTAGCGCCACCACCATATACTGCTAAGATTCCCTACGATTAAGTTTGGTCGATATAGGTGGCTGCTCACTGTTCATATCACACAAATCACACAGTGCTTAGCGCGGTAAAAACCCCCTCCTAATTAGTAATAAAAATACTGGTATGGCCTGTACACAGCCTGGTCTTCAATCAGACAATCCCATAATCCTCTGCTTTAAAGGCTAACTTCACCTTTAAGACCTTGTTATGTGTTATACCTAGGGCCGGGACAAGGGGTGAGCAGGAGGGGTGTACAGGGTGCAGTGGCAGGGGGGGGGAGAAGACCCCCAGCACACAAAAGCTCCAGACCAGTGGCTAGCAACCACCAAGCTACTCAGTTACTGCTGTCACACTGTGTTTCAACGTGCCCACTCTCTGCCCACAACAAGCATTTGCAACTACCTTATAGTAGCTAGAAAGAGGGCAATTGGCCGCACCTGTGCAGTGCAAATTCCATGCCAGCCCAAGCAAAGGAGCAGAAATGGTGTGGGGTGGAATACCCCATCCTACCGTATGCAATAAGAGTGAGGAAAGGGATGCAATACCTCATCCTTGCCCTGGGTGCTGAACCTGCATGTCCCGGTACTGGTTATACCCATATTTAGGTGTAACATGGTGCCAAGCGGGTCACCCCCAACCCCCAAAACAGCCCTCCCCTGGCAGCATATGGGGATTCTTCACCCCCGCAGCAGCTGTCAGATTTGAAATCAGCATGGTTGTGCGGGGCTCTAGCCACATCACTGTGTCATTCATTCATAGAGATTTGTGAATGAATAAATTACAAGTCCCATCTTCCACCGTGTCAGATGGACTTGTAGTTCTCAATAGAACACAACAGTGGTGATCCCCACTGACACTTTCATCAGCTCAGTAACTGAAATCCCGTACCTCGGGACAGACATAAAGCTGGAGGAAGAGTCTGCAGGAGCCAGGCGCTGCACCCGCCATCCACAGGTTGCAATGCTTTGCAAGCTCATTTGCAAAAAAATTATAAATGCACTTTTTTCTGCAAATATACGTGCATTTGTTATTTCTTTGAAAAAATGTGGACTTGGCCTTTAAGCCCCCACCAGCAATGAGCTGTAAGTAATACGAAGCCAATAAAGGAAGGTCCAGCTCACCACAATGGTCCCCTCCTTTCCGTGTTTCCGGTGGAAGCGAACCATCTCTTCAAAGGGGAAGTCACAGATGACGTCACTGTTCAGCACAAAGAAAGGCTCAGCGTTTTCTGTCAGTAAGTCTCTGGCGAGAGCGAGGGGCCCAGCTGTGTGTACAGGAGGGGGACAGTGGTCACAAATCCAGCCACACAGGCCTAACTACAAACACCAAATATCTGTCCAATTCAAACACTGTATGGGGTGCAAGGCTCACCTGTGCCCAGGGGCTCCTTCTCATGGGACATGGAAATTCGGATCCCCAGCTGTCGGAGACACAGGAAACAGACTGAGAAATGCATGGGCTGATGGAGCCACAGACAGGACACAAACACAGACAGAGGTAAATATACAAACACAGACATACAGAAGACACAGGCAGAAGAAGCAGAGGATCACCATGTCCCCTTATCAGACATAAGAGATCTGCAGGAACACCGAGGATGGGGCCTGCTGCTCTGCAAATTCACACTATTTCTTCTCTATCTCATATATTGGGGAGACTCACCCTCTTCTCCTGCTCCTTCATCTCCTTCTCCAGCAAGTCTGACATGTAACTGACCGCCAGGATCACATGTTTAACCCCCGCCTGTCCAGAAGAGAGACGACACAGTCATACAAAGCACATGTATACAGAGCACAGGACACACACATCTTCTGATCATAAGAACTGCCCATCCGAGAATCAACCACAAGATGTCTATTAATCTGACCAAATGTTACTACATGAATGTCCCCGATCAGATTTATGGATGGTATGGTAACCATGAGAGCAGTTATAGATCCCTCTACATCGTAAAGGAGGCCGGCTCTATAGGTCCCTAGTACACAAGGTTGGCTCTATAGACCCCTGTACACAGTATGTGAGGATGGCCCTATGGATCCTGTACACAGTATAATTGATGTACCATGACACCAGTACTATAGGTCCCTGCACACAGTATATGAAACCGGCTCTATGGATCCCTGGACACAATACATGATGATAGCTATAAAGATCCTGTACATGGTATAGGAAGCTGGCGCTAGAGGCCCTTTGCACATTATATGAAGATCCCTATGTACAGTATACAAGGATAGTTCTAGAGATCCTGTACACAGTATATGAGGCCGGCTCTATAGACCCTGTATACAATACATGAGGCCAGCTCTATAGATTCTGTACATAGCATATGAAGCTGGCTCTACTGATCCCTATGTACGGTATACAAGGCTAGTTTTACAAGTCCTTGTACACCGTGTAAGAGCATGGTTTTATAAGTGCCTGTATATAATATACGAGGCCAGTTCTATAGGTTCCTGTACAAGGTACACAAGGCTAGTTCTATAGGTCCCTGTACACAGTATATGAGGCCGGCTCTAAAGATCCCCATGTACGGTATACGAGGCTTGTTCTATAGGTCCCTGTACATAGTATATAAGGCTGGCTCTATAGACCCTGTATACAGTATATATGGCCAGCTCTATAGACCCTGTATACGGTATAGGAGGCCGGCTCTATAGACCCTGTACACGGTATATGGGGCCGGCTCTATAGACCCTGTACACGGTATATGGGGTCAGCTCTATAGACCCTGTACACGGTATATGGGGTCAGCTCTATAGACCCTGTACACGGTATATGAGGTCAGCTCTATAGACCCTGTACACGGTATATGAGGTCAGCTCTATAGACCCTGTACACGGTATATGAGGTCAGCTCTATAGACCCTGTACACGGTATATGAGGTCAGCCCTATAGACCCTGTACACGGTATATGAGGTCAGCTCTATAGACCCTGCACACAGTATATGAAACCGGCTCTATGGATCCCTGGACACAATACATGATGATAGCTATAAAGATCCTGTACATGGTATAGGAAGCTGACGCTAGAGGCCCTTTGCACATTATATGAAGATCCCTATGTACAGTATACAAGGATAGTTCTAGAGATCCTGTACACAGTATATGAGGCCGGCTCTATAGACCCTGTATACAATACATGAGGCCAGCACTATAGATTCTGTACATAGCATATGAAGCTGGCTCTACTGATCCCTATGTACGGTATACAAGGCTAGTTGTACAAGTCCTTGTACACCGTGTAAGAGCATGGTTTTATAAGTGCCTGTATATAATATAGGAGGCCAGTTCTATAGGTTCATGTACAAGGTACACAAGGCTAGTTCTATAGGTCCCTGTACACAGTATATGAGGCCGGCTCTAAAGATCCCCATGTACGGTATAAGAGGCTTGTTCTATAGGTCCCTGTACATAGTATATAAGGCTGGCTCTATAGACCCTGTATACAGTATATATGGCCAGCTCTATAGACCCTGTATACGGTATAGGAGGCCGGCTCTATAGACCCTGTACACGGTATATGAGGCCGGCTCTATAGACCCTGTACACGGTATATGGGGTCAGCTCTATAGACCCTGTACACGGTATATGGGGTCAGCTCTATAGACCCTGTACACGGTATATGGGGTCAGCTCTATAGACCCTGTACACGGTATATGAGGTCAGCTCTATAGACCCTGTACACGGTATATGAGGTCAGCTCTATAGACCCTGTACACGGTATATGAGGTCAGCTCTATAGACCCTGTACACGGTATATGAGGTCAGCTCTATAGACCCTGTAAACGGTATATGAGGTCAGCTCTATAGACCCTGTACACGGTATATGAGGTCAGCTCTATAGACCCTGTACACAGTATATGAGGTCAGCTCTATAGACCCTGTACACAGTATATGAGGTCAGCTCTATAGACCCTGTACACGGTATATGAGGTCAGCTCTATAGACCCTGTACACGGTATATGAGGTCAGCTCTATAGACCCTGTACACAGTATATGAGGCTGCCTCTATAGACCCAGTATACAGTATATGAGGGTGGCTCTATAGACCCTGTACACAGTATATGCAGGATGGCTCTATAAGTGCCTGTATATAATATAGGAGGCCAGTTCTATAAGTCCCTGTACAAGGTATACAAGGCTGGTTCTATAGACCCTGTACACCACATATGAGGCCAGCTCTATAGACCTGTACACCATATATGATGCCGGCTCTATAGACCCTGTACATAATATATGAGGTTGGCTCTATATACCCTGTACACAGTATATGAGGCCACCTCTATAGATCCTGTATACAGTATATGAAGCCGGCTCTATAGATCCTGTATACGGTATATGGAGCCGGTTCTATAGACCACTGTCCTCTGCTTTAAAGGTTAACTCCCCCTTTAAGACCTTGTTATGTGTTATGGCCAGGACAAGGGGTGAGCAGGAGGGGTGTCCAGCGTGCAGTGGCAAGGGGGGCACACCCTCAGCACACACAAGCTCCAGACCAGTGGCTATAGACCCTGTACACTGTATATGAGGCCGGCTCTATAGACCCTGTACACCATATAAGAGGCCGGCTCTATAAACCTGTACACCGTATATGAGGCCGGCTCTATAGACCCTGTACATAGCATATGAGGATGGCTCTATAGACCCTGTATACAGTATATGAGGTCAGCTCTATAGACCTTGTACACAGTATATGAAGCCGCCTCTATAGACCCTGTATACAGTATATGAGGCTGGCATTATAAGTACCTGTATATAATATAGGAGGCTGGTTCTATAGACCCTGTACACGGTATATGAGGCCGGCTCTATAGACCTTGTACACGGTATATGAGGCCGGCTCTATAGACCCTGTACACGGTATATGAGGCCGGCTCTATAGACCCCTGTCCTCTGCTTTAAAGGTTAACTCCACCTGTACACAGTGTAGGAGGATGGCTGTATATGTGTCTGTATACAATATAGGAGGCCAGGTCTATAGGTCCATGTACACGGTAAATGAGGCTGGTTCTATAGACCTTGTACAAGGTATAGAAGGCTAGTTGTATAGACCCTGTACAAGGTATAGAAGGCTAGTTGTATAGACCCTGTACAAGGTATAGAAGGCTAGTTGTATAGACCCTGTACGCGGATATATGAGGCCGGCTCTATAGACCCTCTACACGGTAAACGAGGCTGGTTCTATAGACCCTGTACAAGGTATAGAAGGTTAGTTGTATAGACCCTGTACATGGTATAGAAGGCTAGTTGTATAGATCCTGTATACAGTATATCATGCTGCCTCTATAGACCCTGTATACGGTATAGAAGGCTAGTTGTATAGACCCTGTATACGGTATTGAATGCTAGTTGTATAGACCCTGTACACGGTATAGAATGCTAGTTGTATAGACCCTGTATACGGTATAGAATGCTAGTTGTATAGACCCTGTATACGGTATAGAAGGCTGGTGGTATAGACCCTGTATACAGTATATTAGGCTGGTTGTATAGACCCTGTATACGGTATAGAAGGCTGGTTGTATAGACCCTGTATACGGTATAGAAGGCTGGTTGTATAGACCCTGTATACGGTATAGAAGGCTGGTTGTATAGATCCTGTATACAGTATATTAGGCTGGTTGTATAGACCCTGTATACGGTATAGAAGGCTGGTTGTATAGACCCTGTATACGGTATATTAGGCTGGTTGTATAGACCCTGTATACGGTATAGAAGGCTGGTTGTATAGACCCTGTATACAGTATATTAGGCTGGTTGTATAGACCCTGTATACGGTACAGAAGGCTGGTTGTATAGACCCTGTATACGGTATATTAGGCTGGTTGTATAGACCCTGTATACGGTATAGAAGGCTGGTTGTATAGACCCTGTATACAGTATATTAGGCTGGTTGTATAGACCCTGTATACAGTATATTAGGCTGGTTGTATAGACCCTGTATACAGTATATTAGGCTGGTTGTATAGACCCTGTATACGGTATAGAAGGCTGGTTGTATAGACCCTGTATACGGTATAGAAGGCTGGTTGTATAGACCCTGTATATGGTATAGAAGGCTGGTGGTATAGACCCTGTATACGGTATAGAAGGCTGGTTGTATAGACCCTGTATACGGTATAGAAGGCTGGTTGTATAGACCCTGTATACGGTATAGAAGGCTGGTGGTATAGACCCTGTATACAGTATATTAGGCTGGTTGTATAGACCCTGTATACGGTATAGAAGGCTGGTTGTATAGACCCTGTACTCAGTGTAGGAAGCCGGCTGTAAAGGCCAGTTAGTTGTGTGTTTCATGTCCTCACCTTCACCAGAGCCTCCACCTGATGCAGAAGAATTGGCTTATTACAGAAATCCACCAGAGGTTTGGGGACGCTCAGAGTCAGGGGGCGGAGCCGGGTCCCAAAGCCACCGACCAGGATTAAGGCCTTCATGTTCCTGTAACAGAGATCAGAGCAAAGCAGATAAACCAGGAGAACAGACCGGTCTCTATCATGTACAGCACTGTGTGGGGGAGGGGAGCTGCTGGGACGCTCCCATTAGACATCTCGGGGCCCCATTCTCAGTTGTGACCGGAGCCAGGGTGCGGTAGGATCAGCTTAACCGCTGTGCCCGATAAATTACATTATAATGACCCTGAGCCAGAAGAGAGGCTCCACCTGGAGAATAAAATGGGCAGAGGCTGATATCACCTGGCCTGTCACCTCACTGGGCAAACCGGTTCTACCGCTCTTTACAAAAGGAAGAGACATTTCCTGCCGACTAATCCCCCGCAGACATCACCCACCCGCCGGGAGCCGCCATGACATCCTGCAAGCGGAGGCTGAGGTGAGGCCAACAACAGGGGACAGCTTGTTGCTATGGACATATATATATACTTGGGGGGGGGGGCACAACCTAATAATGTGTTATATTAGAGATGGTGCTGCCATGAGACCACATGAACAAAACTGCACATTACAGAGCACACAATACAATGACATTTATATCCTGGGCTGGAGCACCCCACCTCTAATCAGTGTCCATCTGAGGTCATAGGAAGAGTTCTCTAGATCTCCCATTAGGAGTCATTATTGTAAGTGTGTGCTGTAATAAACTAGCTTGTTGCTATGGGATAGCACACATCATCGGGTTGCTATGGGACAGCACACATCATCAGGTTTCTATGGGACAGCACACATCATCAGGTTTCTATGGGACAGCACACATCATCAGGTTTCTATGGGACAGCACACATCATCGGGTTGCTATGGGACAGCACACATCATCGGGTTGCTATGGGACAGCACACATCATCAGGTTGCTATGGGACAGCACACATCATCAGGTTGCTATGGGACAGCACACATCATCGGGTTGCTATGGGATAGCACACATCATCGGGTTGCTATGGGATAGCACACATCATCAGGTTGCTATGGGACAGCACACATCATCGGGTTGCTATGGGACAGCACACATCATCGGGTTGCTATGGGACAGCACACATCATCAGGTTGCTATGGGACAGCACACATCATCGGGTTGCTATGGGACAGCACACATCATCGGGTTGCTATGGGATAGCACACATCATCGGGTTACTAATGGATACAAATGACAGCTGGTTGCTATGGGATACCACACATCTAGTTGCTATGAGATACAGCTGGCTGCTAAAGTAGAACACACACCACCCTCACTCTGTATCACCCTCTGATTGGCTGTCGGATGACACTGTGGACAGCTGCTGTGGAACTACAACCCCCAGCAATGCTGTAACCCCCTTGGTACAATGCTGGGCCTTGCAGTCCTCTGGAGATCTCTGTATATTTTGTATAGGATGGATCCAGTGCACTACAAATCCCAGCATGTCCTTCTACAGTCCTGATGGGGGATGCTGGGAGTTGCTGTCCTCCCTCTCACAGACTCCCAGCAGGAGATGTTGGGGGTTGTAGTAATACCACAACTCCCAGCATGTTCCCCACTCTATAGAGCCCCATTGGGGGATGCTGGGAGTTGTCGCCTTCCAGGCTGTGCTCCCTCACACAGGACATGTTGGGGGTTGTAGTGTCTATGAGGTACCACAACTCCCAGCATGACCCCCCCCGCGCATACACACATTACCTCCCCCAGCAGTCAGTCAGGTCATGCTAGGAGTTGTAGTTCCTCTCACCTGCTCCTCTGTCACAGCTTCCAGCTCAGCCCCATTCAAACCTGCGGCGTCCACTGAGAAAAGGGCGGGGATTTCCAAACACTTCCTGTTCCGGGTCCGCCCCTTTCTCCTCCTTCTGGGCTCCCACAAGGGCTGAGGTTGCTCTGCTCGCTCTAGGGGCCCCGGGGGCTGCACTGTACGGTCATGCCGCGTTCCGCCTCTCTCATCTGGCAGCTCCTTCCTCCTACGCAGGGATTGGTTAGCTGTCACACTCCGGCAGTGGAACCACCCCTAAACGGGGGCTCCACCAATCAGTGAGCGGCACACCTCCCACTACGATTGGATAGCACTGACCAATCAGAGCTGAGACAGACCGCTGCCATGGAGACAGTTCCAGCAACGCGGAAGAGAAGTGTCAGGAGTGGATGACGTCGGCAGGAGGAGTGACGTGGCTAATGAAAGCCAATCACAGACCATCCTCCTTGATTGACGGAGGAGCGGAGTTTGCGCTCCCATAGCAACCGATCGGTAAAAAGCCGCATAGCGTTCATTATGGGGGAGATTGAGTTCGCACAAATTCCTGTTGGGGCTCCATACAGCGAAAGGGGAACTCTGAGCGACTATAATACCCATCATCCCAATTATATGGCCAACTGACCAATCCAATCAGAGGTCTGTCTGCTGACATCTGCGTCACTTAGCTCCGCCCCTTTCCAATCTCCAGGACCAATCATAGCTATAAAAAGGCCTGAGTCCGCCCCTGCGGATCCTCACATTTCCACTATAAGCACTGAAGAATTTCTGAGTACAGAAATGGGAAAGGTGACGGTCCTCATCCCAAAACCCGAATACTAACATTCAACTATATGTATGCTGTGACCTCCCTGCGTCTCCTCCTACCCACCATGACCTCTCTGCGGGCTCCACCCACACGCCATAACCTCCCTGCAGGCTCCACCCACAGTCCATGACCTCCCTGCGTCTCCTCCTACCCACCATGACCTCTCTGCGGGCTCCACCCACACGCCATGACCTCCCTGTCTCAATTACCACCCATCCTCCTCGGCGTCCCTCCAGTACTGGACATCCTCCTTGGTATTCCTCCAGCACCGGACACCCACCTCGGACGTCCCTCCAGTACCACACACCCACCTCGGGTGTCCCTCCAGTACCGCACACCCACCTCGGGCG
>BLSH010051400.1:269849-281769 GCA_018402905.1 Glandirana rugosa
CCCGACGCGACTATTCGTTAGTCGTGTCTGGGGGGGGTAGTCCTCTAGTCGACTAACCGAGAGGTGATGAACGCAGACGTCCGCGCTCATCACCTTTTGGGCTATTTGCCGAAAAGGACAAACGTGACACTGGTCGGCGCTAACCAGTGCCGACTAGGGTACCATTTCTCGGAGGCTACCTTCGAGATGACTCTAACCTTTACGCCACCTAGTTTGACTGGGTGGTGTGGTGACTAGCGGCGCTACACGCGGGGGTACCCGGACAAGAGGACGACCTGCAGTATACTACGGGTCAGTCCTACAAATAAAACTGCAGAGAACAGAAATATAAATCCGAGATAGATGCAGGAATAAAATCTTATTTCACCACTTCCCTACCGCCGTATGCAGAATGACGGCCGGGAAGTGGTTAAGTTATCCTGACTGGGCATCATATGACGTCCAGCAGGAGAACAGGCCCATGGGGGCGCACATCGCGGCGATCAGTGGTGTGGTGGGTCAGTTTGATCCACCGCATTTCCAATCTCAGTAGAGCTTCCATCGGAGGCTCTTTACCATGGGATCAGCCGTGACCAATCGCGGCTGGTCACAGTGCAAACAGGAAAAGCCGTTTATCGGGTTTTCCACTACTCGCGCCTGCAGACGCAAGTAGTGGAGAGCCAATCAGCTGATCTCCTGATGGGGGGGGTCTGTGCTGATTGCTTATCAGCGCAGCCCCCCTAGGATCACCACCCTAGACCACCAGGAAGCCTGCCCAGGGATGAGCCCACCCAGGACCACCAGGGAGTCGATCCTGACCACCAGGGAGCAGATCCTAGACCACCAGGGAGCCCATCCTAGACCCCCAGGTAAGGAGCACAGTGCCCAACATGGATGACACTCAGTGCCAACTTCAGATGCCACCCTAGACCACTAGGGAATGGGCCCCTATTAGTGCATCTGTCATCTGCTGCCCACCAGTGCCCCCTATTAATGCCGCTTATCAGCGCCCGTCAGTGCTGCATATCAGCACCCATCAGTGCTGCATATCAGTGCCACCTATCAGTGCCCGTCAGTGCCACCTATCAGTGCCCATCAGTGCTGCATATATGTGCCTTATCATCAGTGCCCGTCAGTGTAGCCTCATCAGTGCCCGTCAGTGAAGGAGAAAATGTACTTATTTACAAAGTTCTGTGACAGAAAACAGAGAAAATTTTTTTTTCTAAATTTTCGGTCTTTTTTTTATTTGTAGCGGAAAAAATAAAAACCGCAAAAGGTGATCAAATTCCACCAAAAGAAAGCTCTATTTGTGGGAACAAAATTATAAAACTGTTGTTTGGGTGCAGCGTCGAACAACCGCGCAACTGTCATTCAACAGCACTGAAAGCTGAAAATTGGTCTGATAGGGAAGTGTTCTAAGTGCCAGGTATTGGAAGTGGTTGATCCCTTTACGACGGCCGGATCCGGCACTTTAACCACTTCAGGACCGTCCAACCACATTGTACTGCAGAAAGGTGGCTACAAACACAATGACATACAGTGCCTTGAAAAACGTATTCATACCCCTTAAAATTTCCACATTTTGTCATGTTACAACCAAAAACGTAAATGTATTTTATTGGGATTTTATGTGATAGACCGACACAAAGTGGCTCATAATTGTGAAGTGGAAGGAAAATAGAGGCTCATTATTAATTTTGCTCTGGTGAGTGGAAACCCCTTGTACACGAGTGACGGAAGAGCACTTATTGGATTTTTAGTGCACTTTCTCACTTCAAGCAGCACGGTTTATGGACTCTCTACTGCTGAGATTTTCACTTTTGAAGAATTAATTTTTGTTGCTAATTTGTTTTAATCAACCACTGTGTTTTACACCAATCAATTTGATTTATTTGATGAACTTTAGATTATGAACAGATTTTTGTGTACATAGATCCATTTTATCACTTGTCACTTTTTAGGTCCCAGCCAATGATCCATGGCTGAGACAAGCTGATCGGCTCTGTCCAATCAAAGCCCTGTGTTGACAAACAACACAGGGCTCTGTACCGAGGGAACAATCTGTTTCTTCTCCCTGCAAAGCAAGGAGAAGGAACAAATACATATTTAGTATAAAACAGCACATAATGCACATATTAACGCTTGTAAAGCACACGCCTAACCCCTTGACTACCCCCGAGATGTTACCCCCTTCCCAGCCAGTGTCATTAGTACAGTGACAATATAGAGTATTAGCACTGATCACTATTAGTGTCACTGGTGAGGTGTCAGTCAATTCACACCCAGCGTCAGTTAGTGTCAAATTGCCCACCGCAATAGGAATAATGCTCTATCATTGGTATCAGCGGGAGGATAGTGCCTCATATCAGTGGGAAGAGTAGTGCCCCGAAGGCCAGATAAAGGCAAAGGACTGTGTCTGGCCCTTGGGCCACAGTTTGGAGACTGCTGGGGGTAGAGCAAATTAGCACAAAGTCCTGAAAAAGTTAAAGCGGTGTTCCACCCAGAAAAAAAATTCTTCACATCTTTCAAGTCCTCTAATTAACCTGACACCTTTGGAGGAAAAATAAAATGTTATACCTCACCCTAAGTGCCTTGTTGCTAGGTGGTCCCTGTAACCTTACACTTCCTGGTCCGCATCACTTCTTGCCTCTTCTGGGCTCCTGGGAGATGCGAGTCATTTCCCAGGAGTCAGTGGGCATCCCTGTATTGTAAAAATCGCGTTATTCCAGTGCCACGCCCCTGCCACTAAGATTACTTTTAGGGGCGAGTCAGTGGTGGGGACGGGACTGGGCTCAGCGGTCATGGCGCAATCGTGTCTAAAAAAGCTGCAGAGCAGCCTAGGATCGTGTTTGGTCTATGCAGAGTAGCCTAGGAGGCGTGTTAGTGGCGGGGCGCTGGAAGGTGCAGCGAGAGGCGCATGCTGGTTTCCCAGCGTGCACCTTGCCAGGAAGAGATAGGAAGAGGATGCGACTGGGCTTCACATGCCCACAACTAAATAAAAAAAAAAAAAAATAGGACAACTACCTGGATTTAAACATATGGATTCTGTTATGTAGATAATAAATGAGGACAGGGTGGATGCCAGAGAAAATATGTGGGCGGAACTCCACTTTAAGTTCTTTTTCCATCCCCATCTTCCTGCTTCCTCTGTGCCACTTCCCAGAACTTCTGGACAGGGAGCGGGACTCATGACCCCATTACTGGTCACACAATTACACTTCTCCGGACTATACGTCCCATTGTTATCAGCACAAGGGCATATGCATACGCCTTCCTTCACAATATTTGGAGGATGCAGCCTGTATCAGTACGCAAAAGGTAGTCCAGACAACATATACTAGACACGCCCCTGGTTCCTCCAAGGGAAGCAATTGACAGTGGCTCCCCTGGCATTGCCCCGGCAGCTGCTGTCAATTTCCCGTGGAGGAGCAGAGGTGTGCATGTGTGTCTTACAGCTCAACTTTCTCAGCAGTTCAGCTTCAGTTCCTAGCAGTGACTGAAATGCTCAGCTTACCCTGTTCCCCCTCCCAGCAGTGACTCAGCAGCTCAACTTCAAAGATGAATTGCAATCACAGTGCCTGCAGCTACACAGGTCAATAAGGACTCATTTTGAAGACACAGCACCCAACACAGACACAGATCCTCCCTCCCTGCCCAATGTCTTATGAGATGGAAATCTCTCAGACCTTTCTGAATTCTCTGTGCTCAGAGTCGGGCGCTCTTCTTTGTGGTCGGTGCTGGAAGTGGTGCTGTTAGTGCGGTGCAGGCCACGGCGAGAGTGCTTGCGCCTTGGGTGGTCCCATTCTGGAAGAGGTTCCTCATTGTCCACAGTCTCACTCTCCACGTAAGGGTAGGCAACAAGATTGATGTATCCGTCACTGTCACCTTCAAAGCAGACCGACACAACACCTGCACAGGAGAGGGCACACTGCATCACACAGCAACCTCCGGAGACAAAGCGTATATAATCACATATAGACTTTCTTTAGGCTCAGCTGAACAATAAGTGTGCAGTGACACTGGGAGGGGAGATCAGTGCGCAGAGACCGGAGGGGGATCATTGCGCAGAGACAGACATAGCAGGGGAGATCAGTGTACAGAGACGGAGGAGGGGAGATCGGAGCGCAGAGACATAGCAGGGGAGATCAGTGTACAGAGACGGAGGAGGGGAGATCGGTGCGCAGAGACGGAGGAGGGGAGATCGGTGCGCAGAGACGGAGGAGGGGAGATCGGTGCGCAGAGACGGAGGAGGGGAGATCGGTGCGCAGAGACGGAGGAGGGGAGATCGGTGCGCAGAGACAGAGGAGGGGAGAACAGGACAGAGGAGGGGAGATCAGTGCACAGAGACAGAGGAGCGGAGATCAATATACAGAAAACAGTTGGTTTTCACCTTTGTATTCTGGTGTGAATTCCTTCATTTCGGGCGGTAGGGATTCATAGAAGCGCTGCTCCCGAGGAATGAGGGGTTTGCACACTGTGTGGTCGTCATAGCGCATCATACTGCTGTGTCCCCCCACCTGATGGATGAACGGTTCCAGCAGGACCCCCCGGCCCCTGTCGCACACCGCGCTCTTGCCGCACTTCCCCACTTCCATGGTTTGACAAACACACATTGCGTTGCACGCACAGTGCTGGGAGGGGACATGGAGAGGGGTGCAGGGGCCGGGCAGCAGCACTGAGGGGCAGAAGAAAGCGACTGGCAGTTCCTTCAGGACGGAGTCACTCCTCGGATCTGGAAGAGATGAGATTTCATGAAATAAACAGAGACAGTGGCAGAGACCTGTCACAGTCAATCACTTGCACAAACATACATCAAAACACATAGTGCTCACCCCATACACCCAATTAATCACATTGCTCCCCCATACACCCAATTAATCACAGTGCTCACCCTCATACACCTAATTAATCGTAGTGCTTACCCGCATACATCCAATTCATTACAACGGACTCCTTTATTATTCTTCCCTATTGTCATCAATTGATCCTCCAGCTCCCCTATGCTACCACCTTGAATTTTTCTTACTCAGCCAACACATCACATGGATTCCAGCACTACAACTGAGCGGACAATTGCCATATGTTGCCAAACACATTCACAGCCCTAAGCCATCACATCAGTCCTCAATCACACATCTCTCTACCTCTTCTGTAAGCCCCAGGTTCAGATGAGAAGGCCATGGCAGTCCTTTTCTTGGAGGGAGACATTGCAGGACTCTAGCAGGTGAACCATCTACTCCTTGGCACTGTGAGCATCTGAGTGTCTATAGCGCTCTCTCTGCAAGCTCTTCCCACTATCAAATTTCATCTTAAATTCCCTGTCTATCAGTGAACCCGGCGAACTGAAAATCCGAAACCCCTGAGCGAGATCAGGTTCTCCTCCAATGCAATGAGCCCTTCTCATGTCAGATGCTCTACTGTGAACCCTGTGAACTCCACCTGATAGCAATCTGCTTTGATCAAGTCAGCCTTTATATCCATCTACTATTATAGAGGATTCTGGGAAGATTTATCACCCGTATATCAAGGAGGACGCCCATATCCAGGTAATGGGAACACGGCCAAATGTCTTACAAACATTTCTATGGTCACAAAGCTTCTTGGCTGGATAGGTGAGAGGCTGCTGGCATGTGGATGGAAAGCAGCTAAAGCAAAAACAGGCTTTGTTCATGCAGGGCTAAGAAACTTCTTTTCTCTAACGTTCTACCCCTCACCCCCACAACTTCACACCCACATATTTAGTCAACGTTCCTTCCCTCCCTTGCCATTCCACTTAGGGGCTGTACTTCCAGGTATGCAGGAGCATGCAACTCCAAGGTACTTCCACATACATACAGATATGCGGTAGCATGGGACTCCATGGTATTTCAAGGTATGCGGTAGCATGGGACTCCATGGTATTTCAAGGTATGCGGTAGCATGGGACTCCATGGTATTTCAAGGTATGCGGTAGCATGGGACTCCATGGCATTTCAAGGTATGCGGTAGCATGGGACTCCATGGCATTTCAAGGTATGCGGTAGCATGGGACTCCATGGCATTTCAAGGTATGCGGTAGCATGGGACTCCATGGTATTTCAAGGTATGCGGTAGCATGGGACTCCATGGTATTTCAAGGTATGCGGTAGCATGGGACAGTGCTGTGTCAATTACCGGGCACCAGCACTGTTACACAAGGAAGGTCCTCAGCACTTGGTAATTTACACAGAATCATTTTTCCAGCCAAATGGAGCACCAGGTGAGCAAATGAAAGCCATGTGGTCCTGGGGAGGGGGAACTAAAGTCAATCCACCACTTATGAAGAAACTGTTAAATATTTTTTCTTTTTTGCAGGTATTATTTGAAGAAATATTTACCTTTCTGCACATATCATTTGATAAACTCATTTGACCACTAGGAGTGAGATGATCATTGCAGCCAAGAACACTATGTTATGAAATTTGTATAAGTGTTATTTGTAATTTTGGTTTTAATTAATTGCACTTCTGCACTTTAGTCACAAGGTGGCAGCACTTGCTTTATATTTATTTTGGATTTGCGCCTCACTATTCATTTATATAATCCACCACAGGTACACACTATAAAGCTATACAAGGAGAAATTGGGGGACTGGGGGGTGTAATTAATCACTTTAATACAGCGCTATAACAGGAAGATGGCCACAGCGTGGCTCTCTTGTGGGAGGGTGTCTACGGACAAACTGGTTGTATGACCCTGCAATTGTTGAAGTGCGACCGCACAGCAAGGTGCTGAAAGTGTCCAGTATTGAACTGGTTAAATGAAGTACAATAAGCATTCTGCTGGCTTAGCCCTATCATTTCTTCTATGTACCCTGAAATATGGTACAGGAGATGGTCAGAGTCTGCAGACATGCTACAAGAGGTGGTCAGAGACGGCAGACATGCTACAAGAGGTGGTCAGAGACGGCAGACATGCTACAAGAGGTGGTCAGAGACGGCAGACATGCTACAAGTGGTGGTCAGAGATGGCAGACATGCTACAAGAGATGGTCAGAGACTGCAGACGGGATACAAGAGATGGTCAGAGACTGCAGGCGGGATACAAGAGATGGTCAGAGACTGCAGGCGGGATACAAGAGATGGTCAGAGACTGCAGACATGGTACAAGAGATGGTCAGAGACTGCAGACATGCTACAAGAGATGGTCAGAGACTGCAGACATGCTACAAGAGATGATCAGAGACTGCAGACATGCTACAAGAGATGGTCAGAGACTGCAGACATGCTACAAGAGATGATCAGAGACTGCAGACATGCTACAAGAGATGGTCAGAGACTGCAGACATGCTACAAGATTTATATAATCCACCACAGGTACACACTATAAAGCTATACAAGGAGAAATTGGGGGACTGTGGGGTGTAATTAATCACTTTAATACAGCGCTATAACAGGAAGATGGCCACAGCGTGGCTCTCTTGTGGGAGGGTGTCTACGGACAAACCGGTTGTATGACCCTGCAATTGTTGAAGTGCGACCGCGCAGCAAGGTGCTGAAAGTGTCCAGTATTGAACTGGTTAAATGCAGTACAATAAGCATTCTGCTGCCTTAGCCCTATCATTTCTTCTATGTACCCTGAAATATGGTACAGGAGATGGTCAGAGTCTGCAGACATGCTACAAGAGGTGGGCAGAGACGGCAGACATGCTACAAGAGGTGGTCAGACAGCAGACATGCTACAAGTGGTGGTCAGACAGCAGACATGCTACAAGTGGTGGTCAGAGATGGCAGACATGCTACAAGTGGTGGTCAGAGAAGGCAGACATGCTACAAGTGGTGGTCAGAGAAGGCAGACATGCTACAAGTGGTGGTCAGAGACGGCAGACATGCTACAAGTGGTGGTCAGAGACGGCAGACATGCTATAAAGAGATGGTCAGAGACTGCAGACAGGATACAAGAGATGGTCAGAGACTGCAGACATGCTACAAGAGATGGTCAGAGACTGCAGACATGCTACAAGAGATGGTCAGAGACTGCAGACATGCTACAAGAGATGGTCAGAGACTGCAGACATGCTACAAGAGATGGTCAGAGACTGCAGACATGCTACAAGAGATGGTTAGAGACTGCAGACATGCTACAAGAGATGGTTAGAGACTGCAGACATGATACAAGAGATGGTCAGGCTGCAGACATCCTACAAGAGATGGTCAGAGACTGCAGACATGATACAAGAGATGGTCAGGCTGCAGACATCCTACAAGAGATGGTCAGAGACTGCAGGCGGGATACAAGAGATGGTCAGAGACTGCAGACATGGTACAAGAGATGGTCAGAGACTGCAGACATGGTACAAGAGATGGTCAGAGACTGCAGACATGGTACAAGAGATGGTCAGAGACTGCAGACATGCTACAAGAGATGGTCAGAGACTGCAGACATGCTACAAGAGATGATCAGAGACTGCAGACATGCTACAAGAGATGGTCAGAGACTGCAAACATGCTACAAGATTTATATAATCCACCACAGGTACACACTATAAAGCTATACAAGGAGAAATTGGGGGTCTGTGGGGTGTAATTAATCACTTTAATACAGCGCTATAACAGGAAGATGGCCACAGCGTGGCTCTCTTGTGGGAGGGTGTCTACGGACAAACCGGTTGTATGACCCTGCAATTGTTGAAGTGCGACCGCGCAGCAAGGTGCTGAAAGTGTCCAGTATTGAACTGGTTAAATGCAGTACAATAAGCATTCTGCTGCTTAGCCCTATCATTTCTTCTATGTACCCTGAAATACGGTACAGGAGATGGTCAGAGTCTGCAGACATGCTACAAGAGGTGGGCAGAGACGGCAGACATGCTACAAGAGGTGGTCAGACAGCAGACATGCTACAAGAGATGGTCAGAGACTGCAGACATGCTACAAGAGATGGTCAGAGACTGCAGACATGCTACAAGAGATGGTCAGACTGCAGACATGATACAAGAGATGGTCAGAGAATGCAGACATGATACAAGAGATGGTCAGAGAATGCAGACATGATACAAGAGATGGTTAGAGAATGCAGACATGATACAAGAGATGTTCAGAGAATGCAGACATCCTACAGGAGATGGTCAGAGACTGCAGACAGGATACAAGAGATGGTCAGAGACTGCAAATAGGATACAAGAGATGGTCAGAGATTGCTGACATAGTACAGGAGACCTTTAGGAGACCAAACATGCTATAGGAGTTGTTGGAGACTGGGGACACGCTTTAGGAGACAGTCATACACGGGAGATATGCGACACTATCAGACCACAACAATCGCAATCCCAACATAAAACTAATCATCTCTGCACCATCCATCACACAGGCTCAAAGTACACTCTCCAGGAAACCGATCAGACATGAGATCCTCCTAGGACTGGAGATCCGTACTCAGGAGGAATTTTTGGCATCATCTCTAGGAGGGTAAATTTAGGAAGCATTCTCTTCACCCAACTCACAGATTTCTCTGAACCTATTTATAGAAATCTTGAAGAAGAGAGAAAGCAGAGTGATAAGGCTGCATACCGACATTCACCCCCCGAAATGCTGACATCTTCCCAGATCATAGCTGGACGATATCAGTATGTGACCACAGGCCTAGGACCATTCTGAGACTAAAGAAAAAAGGCTTTGGTCATCCAGCTCTATGGATCCAGCCAGTCCTACCAGGAACTATAACCAGAGTATCACACTGGGTCATTTACCACCTAACTTGGGCACCAGCCGTACACATATTTGGGTTACTGAATTTGCTTAAAGCGAATTTTGGATTGGCTAATTTGGACTATTGCATTTTAATCTATAGGTCAAAATCTACATTCATACCAGATTTACAATTAGTACATTTACAGATGTCATGAAGCAGGGATGTCCAGAGACCAAGGACGCAGCACACGGGATGTCCAGAGACCATAAAACATGGCACATGGGATGGCCAGAGACCATGAACTTAGGACACGGGATGGTCAGAGACCATGGACGCGGCACGAGAGATCCAGAGACAATGGACACAATGCACAGGACGGTCAGAGACCATGGACGCAGCACAACAGATGTTCAGAGACCATGGATGTGGCATATGGGATGGCCAGAGACCTTGGCATTTGTTAAAGAGGAACTTTATTCCCCTTTAGGTCTGGCCCCACCCTCCAAACGCACCAATTAAAGTCAATAGGACTGAGCCACAATTGTGTTTTGAACACAGCTATGACAGTTGCAAAGTGGTAGGTCAATGTAAAATCCCCCATGGGATAAAAAAAAAGGCGCTCATAAGGCGGCCGTATCACTTCCTGTCCCCCTGTAAAGCGCGATTTGAAAAGAGATCCACTGCGAACGTCAGTGCAAAATAAAAAATTCAGCCACTACGTGCCCATTCACACAGGGGCGACTTGCGCTCCAACTTGAGTCGCCTCAAGTCGCTTGACATTTTAAATCTAATTGAAATGAATGGTAACCGTCTTATTGGACACTACTGAAGTCGGAGCGACTTCAGAAAAAGGTTCCTGTACTACTTCTATCCGACTTGTGCCCATAGAATTCAATAGAAGTCGCCTCCAAGTTGGATCCCCCATCTCATTGGAAGCAACTTTCAGTGAAAAGAATTTATCCAGGGTAACCCCCTCCCTCCCTGCTCTGATTGGCCCTAGGCAAAGTCGCATGGCATGAAGTCGCGTTGTAAGTCGCCTGAAGTTGCGCTGAAATTCGGGTCGCCCCTGTGTGAATGCAGCCTACATCTAAGGGTTGGTAACCCGCAACAAAAGTTATACATTGTATATTATATAAAACATGTACATCCAGCTGTGTGGCTCAAAAGACCACCACCAAAGTATGTAACAGCTCTAGTTCAAGTCCATAATTACTTCATAGATAAAGGGTAGACATAGTCCCAGCAAAGCCCAAATCTTGAAGTGGAGATAGCGTGTAGGAAAGCGGGATCTGATCACCAAATGAAGGTTGTATATCACCACGTGCAGCACCCAAATCCACAATCTGCTTACCAGAAGTGAGAATAACAGGAGCCAATCTTAATCATCTGATGCGCATCCTTATAATACAGCCTCCAAATCTACACCTACATCTGTGCCTTGCGAAAACTCCCAGATCACGTCGCACGATCATAAGAGAGAAAACACACTCCATAGTGTAATCCTGTAAACACTTTATTGCCAACCCCCTTATAAAATCACACTTACAGAACATGCAATAAAATTTGCGTATCCATTCAGAGATAACAATAGCCTGTATTGACGTCTCACCGCTCCAAGCTGTGCTTCGGCGTGTGTAGCGACCGCTCTCACCTCGCGTCCTGGAACGCAGACGTCACTTCCTGTCGTGGGGTCACGCCCTGACGCGTTTCGTCATCACGACTTCTACGGAGGATTGTATATTATATGTTACACTTTTGCTCTTGGGTTTAGTTACATTTTAACGTGGAAGTAAACCTCCATCTTTTGCTTTTACCTATAGGTAGTGTAAATATCTCCTAAATGTGCACAGGGACATCACTGGCACACACGCTCTAAATGAATGACCACCCGTGCCCGTCCTTCAGACCCCCGTGACGTGAATGGCATGTGCAGGAGTGACGCGGAGTCTGCGAACCCAGGCCCAAGACAGGTGAAGTTTCTCGGCGCTGGAAGAGCATTGTTTTCAGGCAAGTTTAACACATTTCAGCACATTATGCCTTTACCTTGCAGGTCCAAAAAAAAAAAAAAAAAAACAAACAATCTCCAGCGCTTTTTCTTTAACCACTTGCCGACCGCCAACCGCAGTTTGACGGCGGCAGGAGGCGTGCTCACTGTGTTCCGGGGGGGCCAGGGAGCGGGTAGGGAGGACTCGATCGCCGCCAGCTACCCGTGATGGCCCCCCCACAGTGAGAGAATGGAGGTCCATGTAATGTAAACACGGATCTCCATTCTGACAGAGGGGGGGGGGGGGGGGGG
>BLSH010051400.1:362475-372969 GCA_018402905.1 Glandirana rugosa
GGACGGTGTTTCGTGGGTATGAGGGGTACAACTCCCGTACATCGGACCATGCCAAGTCCTCCCCCCCCCCCTCCTGAACCGTACCAGGCTACATGCCCTCAACATGGGGAGTATGGGTGCTTTGTGGCAGGGGATACTACTAATTCACCAAAAAGTGTCAAAAAAAGAAAAAAACACAGGAGACAATTAGGACAAGTCCTTTATTAAAAAGAAAAAAATAAGTGTCCCCCATTGTAATCTATCACCAATCATGACGTGACGGACTCGAAAAAAAAAGCCGCAACAGCTCCTCCTCCATGGCACGCTCTTTGCTTTGACAGTTTATTTATATAGAATGGCGGGGCCACCCGGTGATTTAAGTGTGTGACCCACCCCCTCTGACATCACATAATGTCAGAAGGGGCGGTGTCACTCGCTTACGCCACCGGGTGGCTCTGCCCTGCCATATAAATAAACTGTCAAAGTAAAAAGCGTGCAGACCGCGGGAGCCCTCCTAATGGGGAGGAGCTGTGTGCGCCGTCTGCGCGCAATGCATTATGGGGCGCTCTGCAGCGGTGAAGTCATTGCAAATGCCCCATAATGTTCTAAATTTGATGAACTTTCGACTTAAACCGTGGGCCCATCCCTATTAGACACTTTCTGGATATTTTTGTTAACGTCTATCTGGATGATATCCTAATCTTTTCAAAATCCTTTGACCAGCACTGAGAACATGTCAACCGTGTGCTAGGCTGACTTTGTCAACACAAGCTATATGCAAAACCAGAGAAATGCGAATTTGAATAAGAGAGAATCCAGTTGCTGGGATTAGTTATTTCTTCAGCAGGGGCTGAGATGGACTCCCAAACAGTATCCGCTATTCTCAACTTGCTTGTAACTGCAGACAAGAAAGGGGTACAACGCTCTGCGGGATTTACAAATCACTATAGGAAATTCATCAAGGGATTTTCTGCCATTATCGCCCCCTTCACATAGCTGACCAAACAACACCTGTGCTTCCCCCAGAACCCTTTTCATTTCTAGAGTATAGGTCAATGCAGGATCAGGGTGTTTGAGAACGGGAGCATACGTGAATAGCTTCTTGAGACAGGAGAAGGCCCTTTGGGCCTTGGGAGTCCAGCAGAAATGTGAGTCCTGTTTGGTAAGCTGGGTTATGGGGGTGATGACTGCCGAGAACCCCTTGATGAATTTCCGGTAAAAATATGCAAACCCAACAAACCGCTGGACTCCCTTCTTGTCGACTGGGGATGGCCAGTTTAAGATGGCCAAGACCTTCTGCGGGTCCATGGTGATTCCAGTGGTGGAGATGTTGAATCCCAGGAAGGAAATGCTGGCACACTCAAAAGTGCATTTTTCCGCTTTGTCATAGAGACCGTTTTGTCTGAGGCGGGTAAGCACGCTTTTTTACGTGCCTGCGGTGCTCTTCCAGTGAGGGGGAGAAAATCAGTATGTCATCCAAATAGACAACTACAATCTGATCCAGGTAGTCCCGAAGGACATCATTCACCAAGTGCTGAAATGTTGCGGGGGCGTTGCACAATCCAAAGGGCATCATGAGATACTCGTAATGTCCGAACCACGTTCGGAAAGCCGTCTTCCACTCATCCCCTTCACGGATGCGAATAAGGTTATACGCCCCATGGAGGTCCAACTTGGTGACAGCTGCTGTTCCAAGCCTCTGGAAAAGCTCAGGGATCAAAGGCAGAGGATAATGGTTCTTGATAGTGATCCAATTAAGATCCCGGTAATCAATGCAGGGTCTAAAGGAATGGTCCTTCTTCTCCACGAAGAAGATCCCTGATCCTGCTGGTGAAGTAGACGGTCTGATGAAACCTTTCTCCAGGTTTTCGACCCAGGTAAGCCTTGAGGGCTACCAGCTCCACTTCAGACAAAGGAAAGGTCTGACCGAACGGAACCTCAGCCTGTGCGGTGGGAGGACGTCAGCCCCCTTTTTACTAAAGACATCCAAGAAATCATGATAGGGTGCTGGGACAGCCAGGTGGGAGTCCGGGTCGAGGTCAGTGTCCAGACAGAGCACAGACAAGGGGTTTTCCTGGGGCTGTGGCAGGCAGTGGTGAAGACAATAGGAGGAACTGAAGCACACTTCACCGGTTGCCCAGTTAATCTGGGGGTTGTAAGTCCGGAGCCATGGGATGCCTAGGATAACCGGGAATAGTGGGGACGCAATGGCATCAAGTAGCAGAAACTCAGAGTGTCCTCCCTCAGCCTTGGTAAGCACAGGGATGGTTTCCTGGGTAACAGTGCCAGACTTAATTGTTGACCCATCGACTAGCCGGACATGGGATGTTCCTTGGGTCGGAGTGATATCTGGTGGTGCACTGCGAAAGTGGTGTCAACAAAGCAGCTGCATGCACCTGAGTCAATGATAGCCTGTACTGGGATAGTCCCGCTGGGAAGCTGCAGAAAAATAGAAAGTACATGAGCTTTGTCACTCGGCAAGTACATCAGTGTCTCATGGTTAGTGGATGTGCACTTACCGGCCTTGGCAGGGCAGTTCCTCACCAGCTGCCCGGAGCCTCCACAGTACAGGCACAGGTTTTGGGACATGTGTCTTTGACGTTCCTCGGGAGTTAGTGATGGGCGGAGAAGCCCCATTTGCATGGGCTCCAGGTGGTCTGGTGGAACGGAGGAGGAGGAGGTAGCTGGACTTGGAGCAGGATAGCTAGGAACTCCGGGCATCATCCAGGTAAGGCGTGTGGGCCCTGTGGATCTCTCGGCACTGCGTTCCCCTCAGACAATGATCTCTCTGGATGGCCAGATTGATCAAAACGTCAAGGGTATGTTGTACCCCAGCGCGGGCCAGTTCATCCTTGAATGGCTCCAAGAGACCCAGCCTGAATTTATAGCAGAGGGCCGCATCATTCTAGGCGGTGTCTGCACTCCAGTGCCAGAATTCAGAGACATATTCTTCCGCTGTGCGGTGGCCTTGCTGTAGGCCATGGAGGGCTGCCTGTGCCGTGGTGGGGATCCTCATACAGCTAGGCCATGGCTTGGAAAAAACGGTCCAAACTGGTGGACTCTGGGGCCTTTTGTTCCAGAATGCAGTGAGCCCAGGCTTGTGGCTCTTCTATGAGAAGGGAGATTACCAGTCCCACTTTAGTAGCTTCCATTGAGAAAGTCCGTGGCTGGAAAGCAAAGTACAGCTCACAGGAGTTACGAAATGCTCGGAACTTCTTGCGGTTTCCAGAGAACCGCTCTGGCATGGGCACCTTGGGCTCAGTTGGTAAGGTCACAATGGTGCGTGGGGCAGACTGGTCACGACTGGCTGGAGCTGGCGTGGCGAGCTCCTGTAATCTTCCTTCCAGGAGGGTGTAACCTTCCTGTAAGTTCTTCACAGCTTGGGTTAGCCCTGCAAGATGTGCACATAAATCGTCCATTGGAGAGGTTCCCTGCGCAGACTCGGACATGGCTGTCTGTTACTGTCACGTACCTGGTGGACGAGTCTGACTTATGCAGGGGATTACTTCTCTTGCGGCCCTGGTTCAAGAACCCCTGTTAGTGCAGACAGGGAGTTCTGGAGCACAAGGGGGCACGAGGGTTGGATTGGGTCACTGGTGGTATGTGAGGGTCCACTGAAGCTCGTGCTAGGCAGAAGAATGGTTGTGCAATCCAGGTTGGTAACACGCTGGCGGTGCGGTACAGAAGGAGCAGGCAGGTGGGTAGTCAGGTATAAGTAAGGTCGGCAAATCCCGCAGCGGAGGTACAAAGGAGGAGGCAAAAGAGTAGTCATAGACAGGCCGGGGGTCAGGGCAGGCAGAAAGTAGCAATGTCCAAGTAAAGCCGGGGTCACAGGTACAAGAAGATCTCTTCAGAGTAAACACAAGGGTCGCAGGTTACAGGAACTCTATAGAATGGACAGCACCAATTGCAGGGTACTGACAGCTTAAATGGCAGTTTTGTCACCATTGGCAGTACATACAAGCATGCACGCACGCACAGTGCGCCTGCGTATAGGCATTCCGATGGCCCCGGATGGTTCCTTACATAGGGGCAGTTATTTCCCAGTGGCAGGAAATAAAGGACTTGATGCATCCTGTGGCATCTACTGGCCATCAAGTCAGCATTAGAATAATGGAGCTATCTGCTGGAGAGTGCAACCTATCCCATCCTCATATACACCGACCATAAGAACTTGGAGTAAACAAAACATATAACAGCACACTTGGAAACAGTGGAGTGAGCCAGGCCTGCTGTCAACAATTATGGTAGCATGAAATTGGACTTTGGACTGTATAGTCCTTAAACATAATTAAAAGTCTTTGCTGCAAAGGGGCTGCACCTTGTAGAAGTAACCAGTCTTCTGTAGTGGAGAAAAAGTAGAAGAAAGGTGCGCCTCTAAAAGTAGCAATTTTAAAACACAGTTTTATTAAAAAGCATTAAAACTACACACAAAGGTAGTAGAGTAGGAAGCATTGCAGCATAAACCACTGCCAGCTTTGCATCAGTCCACTTTGTGTATCTGCTGGGCTCAGGGTGGGCATGGAAAACAGCTGTGTGGTGTGTCAGAGGGCTCCGTTGGTGGCTCCCGGCGTCTCCTCCACCACTTCCAGAGGTCCGTGACGTCACTTCCGGCTTCGGCAGCATGGACTTGTAAACGACGGTGACGCGTTTGCGAGGCTCCGCCCCTTCTTCAGGCCGATCTTGGAGTACCTGAGGGCCGCCAAGTGGCTTAAGCCACGACAAGCTTGATGGGTCTTGTTTTTCTCACGATTCTCCTTCCATATTACTTATCAACCTGAATCAAAGAGTGTAAAGCCAGACGCACTGTCCCGCATGTATGACGATTCTAAGGACTTATCAGTTCCACATACCATCTTACCAGCAGGTAACTTTCTACTTTTACAGTCAGATCTCCTCTCACAGATCAAACAAGTATCCACCAGCACCCCTAGTCCCTCTGGAATTTCCCTAACATCTAGAGATAGTCTGCTATGGAGGGGAGTCAAATCTTTGCCTATGGTTAGGGGCCCTGAAGTTGCTCCACGACCATCCATTGGCTGGTCACTTTAGCATCCATAAAAGTCTGAAACTGGTACGACTCACATTCTGGTGGCTTGATTTGGAGGAATTTTTCAAGAAGTATATAAATTCATGTTCTATATGTATCTGAAGCAAGACAGCAAGAAGCAGGGCTTGGGGCTTGTTGAAAACTTTACCTGTTCCTGACAGACCATGGAGAATGATATCTATGGATTTCATAGTGGAGCTGCCACCCTCCGAAGGATGCACGGTGGTTTTTGTGGTAGTGGACTGGCTGTCTAAGATGGCCCACTTTTTGCCTCTTTAAAGGTACCCCATCAGCTATAGATTGCATGGGGTCCCTGCAAACATTGTGTCAGATTGAGGGGTGCAATTCATTTCACGCTTCTTGAGGGCCTTGTGTGAAGTTCTGAAGATCGAGTTGGCCTTATCCTCGGCATATCACCCTCAAACGAATGGGCAGACTGAAAGAACTAATCAAACACTTGAACAGTACTTTCAATGTTTCACATACTTTAGCCAGGACAATTGAGTATCATTGCTGCCTCTAGTGGAGTTTGCTTACAACAATGCCAGTCACTCAGTCACAGGGCAGTCTCCCTTCTTTGTTAAGTATATAGACGGTCTCCCAGAGAAGCACTGCCCGTCTGTTACCACCACCAATCCTAGTCACAGTAGAAAAAAAAAAACCCTATTGGTGGACTTTGAGGGTAGTGGTACAGAATACACTCTAGATTTTATTTAGTATAAAAATATACATTTATTTGCACATAAATCCATACATAAAAATTACATACATCAATGGGGAAAATGTGTGTATAGAAATCTATTATCTGTTAAAAGCTAGAGAAGATTACAGCATATATTGCACAAACCAACGGTTGAGTATATCTATAGGGGTAAATTACAATCCGCAGTCCTATACAAAAGAAAAGTTTGACGCGTTTCAGGTTCAAGCCTTTCATCAGGGGCTTATTTGCAGAAAGTATTTGATTAGAATCATCTATTAAAGAGGGGGAAATAACACAGGTAAGTACAAGGTGCAATGAAACAATGTACGAAGCGCCAAGAAGAAAAAAACAAAACCAACACCACCTCCTCCGGGAGTATTGCTCTATATAATCAATTCATACTATGTTGTACCTATCTTGCCTACCTGCTTGTGTCTCAGTATATCCTTCAAAATGATCATGTGTAGAAAAGAATGGTTTTTAGGCAGAAAGAAGTCAAATAAGTGCTCCTACACTGGTGTGACGGGGGAATCCAGGTCAAAACCTCCTTGCATTTTCCTCTAAATTTAGAAGGAAAAGGGGGGGGGGGATTATCACCATATATATGCACCAGTAAGTATTCATAAAGTATATATGATAGAGCATTCCATAACTAGCACATGTCTCAAGGCCAATAATTAGATCCAAGGCATGTGGTATGCTGAAAGGTATATAAGCCAAATTTCCACAGAGTAAGTAGAGAGCAAAAAGATACTGAACGTAGGGGAGAGGCACATTTTTGTCCAGTTTTGGAGGAGGGGAGAGAGGGAGGAATTTATTACACTCCCAAATCACCCCCAAAGTGGTTTGTAAAGCTGGGTTGTTCCCAAGGAGGGGTACGTTGGTCCAACAAGTCTGCCTAAAAATGATGGTAAAAAATAGGCCATGTTAGTATCCATTTCTAGTAGCAATATCCAGTATGGTTAAGATTGTTTATATGCCCTCATGTTACAGAACTTGGAGGGCCTCTGCATACCCCTGGAGGCTTAGTTGGTCTCGGTGGATGTAGAGGCCCTCTACAGTTCGATCCCTTTTATTTTATTTGTATTTATTTATTTATTTATTATTTATTATTTTTAATTTTTATATTTATTTTTATTTCACTTTTATTTTTATTTTCATATTTATTTTTATTTTTATTTTTCTTGTTGCCTTATTTCCCCAATATCCGGCATTGGGTGACCACATTACAGCCCAATGTTCACCACGGCCAAGAAAGAGGCTTTTTCACTCCGTTTATCTCTACCCAGTGCAGTCAAGTGGGAGGTGTCATGGGCTATGTGGTCTATCACTCAGGTCCACCCACGTCCCTCCACATGTACTGAGGTACCGTGCCATCCCTCCCATTGTGGACTATCTTCTTCCTTTTGGATGTGGGCTGCTGGGCCCTGTGGCCCCGCCCACCTATGCTCGGGCTTCATCCCTTCTATACGGCTCCATGTGGAATGAGCTGTGGCTTATGAGGACATCATCTGGACATGCGACAAGAATGGAGCATGGCGCATGTGCCGGCATCCGGGCACGCTACTTAAGTCCCGCCTTGCTCCCCCTTCATACACACAGAGCCGGAGCAGCCACGTGTACAGGAGGAACGCCTTTCTTGACCAGGTACCTGACGACTATTTATACCTCCAATCTAGGCTTGAGGGGATAAAAACCTATTGGGTTTGGGATATGAGGGCCCACTTTGAATGATGGGTTTTATGGCCGGAGGGCATATAAACAATTTTAACCATACTGGATATTGCTACTAGAAATGGATACTAGCATGGCCTATTTTTTACCATCATTTTTAGGCATCATCCACATGGGGGCATGTGAGGTCGATCCTAACATGTTTAAAGCCTAACGGAGTCCCCACAGACTTGTTGGATGACCCAGCTTTACAAACCACTTTGGGGGTGATTTGGGAGTGTAATAAATTCCTCCCTCTCTCACCCCCTCCCCGGACAAAACTGGGAGAAAATGTGCCTCTCCCCTTGGGACGGTCAGTATCATTTTGCTCTCTACTTACTCTGTGGAAATTTGGCTTATATACTTTTCAGCATACCACATGCCTCGGATCTAATTATTGGCCTTGGGACATGGGCTAGTTATGGCAGTCATTATACTTTATGAATACTTGCTGGTGCATATATATGGTGATCATTTTCCCCCCCTTTTCCTTCTAAATTTAGAGGAAAATACAAGGAGGTTTTGACCTGGATTTCCCCGTCACACCAGTGTAGGAACACTTATTTGACCTCTTTCTACCTAAAAAACACTCTTTTCTGCACATGATCCTTTTGAAGGATATACTGAGACACGAGCAGGTAGGCAAGATAGATACAACATAGTATGAATTGATCATATAGACCATGAGGTGGTGGTGTTGGTTTTGTTTTTGTTTTTTTGTTTTGTTTTTTTTTTTCTTCTTGGCGCTTCGTACATTGTTTCTGTGTCATTGAACCTTGTACTTACCTGTATTATTTCCCCCCTCTTTAATAGATGATTCTAATCAAATACTTTCTGCAAATAAGCCCCTGACGAAAGTCTTGAACCTGAAACGCGTCAGTCTCTTCTCCTTTTGCATATCCTTTTGCATATTACCGCGGAGTGTAATTTACCCCTATAGATATACTCAACCATTGGTTTGTGCAATATATGCTGTAAACTTCTCTCGCTTTTAACCACTTCCCTACCGAGTCATAGTAAAATGACGTCGGCAGTGACTGCTCCTCGATCCGGGTGGACGTCATATGACGTTCTCCGTTTCTCGCCGCTACTGCGGGCCCCCAGGTGTACGCAGACCGGCGATCACGGATCGCTTGTCTCCCCGGGGGTTGTGTCCCCCCAGATCGGGGTAAAGAGCCAATAAATTGGCTCTTTACCACGTGACCGGCTGTGTCCAATCACAGCGGGTCACTAACGATCCTCTCGTGCACGCCGCTCGTGCGCGCCCCTGGGGGCGCGCAGCGCGGCGATCGGAGCTGAGGCTTGTCCCTCGGACAAAGCCCAGCTCCAATCCGTGTAAAGAGCCAATAGATTTGGCTCTTTACCACGTGACCGGCTGTGTCAATCACAGCCGGTCATGTGATGTAAACAAACCACGGTAACAAGCTGTCGGTGTGTGACAGGGAGATTGCGGTAACAGCTGGTTACCGCCTACTGTGTACACCAAGCACACCGATCACCCCCCAATAAAGAGTACCTGTCACCACCCCATCAAAGTACCTGTCACAGTCCATCAGAGTACCTGTCACCTGTCCATCACAGTACCCGAGTACCTGTCACCTGCCCATCAAAGTACCCAAGTACCTGTCACCTGTCTATCAAAGTACCCGAGTACCTGTCACCTGCCCATCAAAGTACCCGAGTACCTGTCACCTGTCCATCAGAATACCCGAGTACCTGTCACCAGCCCATCAGCATACCCGAGTACTTGTCACCAGCCCATCAGAGTACCCGAGTACCTGTCACCTGCCCACCTGAGTACCCAAGTACCTGTCACCTGCCCACCTGAGTACCCGAGTACCTGTCACCTGCCCACCTGAGTACCCAAGTACCTGTCACCTGCCCACCAGAGTACCCGAGTACCTGTGACCAGCCCATCAGAATACCCGAGTACCTGTCACCTGCCTTTCAGATTACCCGAGTACCTGTCACCAACCCATCTGAGTAACCGAGTACCTATCTGCAGCCCATCAAAGTACCCAAGTACCTTTTACCAATCCATCAGATTACCCTAGTACCTGTCTCCAGCCCATCAAAGTACCCAAGTACCTATCTGCAGCCCATCAGAATACCTGAGTACCTATGTGCAGCCCATTAGAGTACCCGAGTACCTATCTGCAGCCAATGCCTCATAGAATATACCTCGGGTGTTTGATTTCGTAAATGGGGTCATTTTGGGGGTAATTCCACTGTCCTGGTGCCCCGGGGCCTTTAAAAGTGTGATAGGTATCAATGAAATTTTATGTGTAATTTATGCTCCTAGAACGCCTGACGGTGCTCCCTGCATGTTCGGCCTCTGTATGTGGCCAGGGTGTGAAAAAGTCTCACACATGTGGTATTGCCATACTCGGGACGAGTAGCAGAATATATTTTGGGGGGTAATTTTTGCTATGTGCATGCTATGTGTTAGAAATATCTTATAAATTGACCACTTTGTGTAAAAATAAAAGACTTGTGAAAAAAATGAACCATTCAAAAGACTCATAATGCCTCATAGAATATACGTTGGGGTGTTTGCTTTCCAAAATGGGGTCATTTTGTGGGTAATTCCATTGTCCTGGTGCTCCAGGGCCTTCAAAAGTGTAATAGGTTGTTAGGAAATTAGATGTGAAAATTCTGCTCCTAAAATGCATGACAGTGCTCCCTGCATGTTGGACCTCTCTATGTGGCCAGGCTCTGAAAAAGTCTCACACATGTGGTATCGCCATACTCGGGGACAGTAGCAGAATGTATTATGGGGTGTAATTGGAAGTATGCATATGCTGTGTGTGAGAAATAACTTGTTGTTTTGACAATTTTTCTTCCAGATGTATGAAGAAAAGATGTAATGTGTGAAGAACATCTGTTCTGGTGCAGAACACATGTGTGTGAATAGCAGATGTGCAAGCATTAGCGGCAATATGAAAAGCGACAGACTAAAAACAAGTGTTCTTCATTGAAGAACACTTCTTTTTAGTCTGTCGCTTTTCATATTGCCGCTAATGCTTGCACATCTCCTAATGTTCTGTAA
>BLSH010051400.1:376844-397015 GCA_018402905.1 Glandirana rugosa
CTTTCTCAGTTCATTCCATTCAAGTATGTTATGGAGCAATCTCAACTCGCTTGAAGATCTTCAGGCCCAGAACCCGGACTTCTAGAAGTTCGCTCAACTCTAACGAGGTATTGTATGAACTTACCTTACTTGACTCTTTCAAGATCCATCCCTTATTTCATGTTTCTCTGTTAAAACCTGCTGTATCAGATCCTTTTCCTGACAGAGGGTCCAGACAACCAGAACCTGCCATGATTAATGGTAATGAGGAGTTTGAAGTAGAAACTACAGTATCTAAGATTGCAGGAAGAGATGGAATCAGATACAATATTTAATTAAATGGAAAGGGTACAGTCCAGAAGACAACTCTTGGGAGCCTGAGTGTAATATCAAGGCAAGAAGGTTAGTCCGTGCCTTTTTTCTTCCTTTTCTGGAGAAGAGGGACCAGTTAGGCATCCGGAGGCTGCCTCTTGGGAGGGGGCAATGTCATGGATGTGCTGCATTGCGGCAGGTGCTTGGGCATGTGCCCATGCACGCACGGGTCCCTGCAGGAATCTTCCAAGCTGAGCAGCAGCGTGTGCGATTGCGCGGGAGCATGCGCGCTAGCGTTTCTTGGCACCAATGGCCCTTTAAAAAGACAGCAGCTGCACTTGTGCAGCATTGTCTGATTTATATCTTACCCCTGTGATACCTGAAGTGACCTGGCTTTGACTATCCTGCTTTCTCCAAACCTGATCCTGAGCCTTGGCCCTGCTTAAAGACTGCTCTTGCCTGAAACCAGTTACAATCCTCTGCCTGTTATCTGACCATTCTCTGCCTGCCATTTGATGTACCTGATTATGTGTGTTCGACCCAGCTTGTCTCCCCCTGCTCCAGCCTGCTGCTCAACTACTTATCCAGTGCCTGGAATCGTGACCTGCATCAGCATCTTCACCGCCAGCTGTCTTCCAGCCCAGCTCATTCGGTGACTCCTTTCCTGTGCACCTCTGCCTGCCACAGCAGATTCCAAAGGCACTCCTACTTCACTGTGCTCACACGACCACTGTCACAACTCCAGTGGTCCCTGAGCCAGAGCTGTATGAGAGGTCTCCTCCTATGAAAATCAGGCTCAGCTTCAAGGTACGTGACATTTACGCAGGTTATCATAATCCTCAACTTTAGTGCAATTTCTCCTAATACGAAGCAGTTGCCCTTTTGGTATCCCATCCAACCAAACTCTCTGGTGGCAGCTGTCCCTAGAAATATAGACGTTTCTATCAGTGGTTTTAAAATAAGTGGCAGTATTAAGCTTTTCTCCCTCTACTTTGATGTCTAGGTCTAAGAAATAAATCTGGGTCTGGCTCATTTCATAATTGTGTACGATTCCTCTATCATTCAAATTCAAGGAATCTAAGAATTCCTTCAAAGAACTGAAGTCACCCTTCCATAGGAGGATGTCATCTATATATCTTGCCCAAAAGACCAAATTAGACATTTTTCACCCTCATTGCCACACCTTGACTCTGTAAATAATATACCCCACCAAACCAAAAATAATTATGTGTTGCCGCAAACTTAAATAAATCAATTATGAAATCTCTTTGGATGGGCAACAAAGCTGATTGATTTAAATAGTATGATACAGCAGATATACCCAACTTGTGTGAAATAATGTCATATAGCGATGTAACATCTGCTCTTACCAGCCACCAGCCCTCATGAAAAGGACATTTACTAATTAAGTTAATAACTGACTTGCTATATTTTATATATGATGGCATTTTATTGACCAAGGTCTGCAAATAGGTGTCAATATATTTGCTCACCCGGGACGTAACAGAACCAATCCCAGTCACTATGGGACGACCCAGGGGGGCAGACCGGATTTTTAGGTAAATGATAGGCGTCCTAGGGAAAGATGGCACTAAAAATAACTTTTCTTTTTGATTAATAATTTCTGACTGAAACCCCCTATTGACTATTTTTTCTACAGGGTGGGAATGGTTGGTGATATTAACTTCCTGTTTGTGGCACATTAGTATATGTGAGGGGGGAAACTTTTCAAGATGGGTGGTGACCATGGTGGCCATTTTGAAGTCAGCCATTTTGAATCCAACTTTTGTTTTTTCAATAGGAAGAGGGTCATGTGACACATCAAACTTATTGGGAATTTCACAAGAAAAACAATGGTGTGCTTGGTTTTAACTTAACTTTATTCTTTCTTGAGTTATTTACAAGTTTCTGACCACTTATAAAATGTGTTCAATGTGCTGCCCATTGTGTTGGATTGTCATCCAGTGGCCTTGAGGTTTCCATTGATGAAGAATATCCCCCACTATCTTTGTACCCATATACCACACCATACCATCAATTTTTTGGTTCCAACAGTCTTGGAGGGATCTATCCAATGCGGGTTAGTGTCAGACCAATAGCGGTGGTTTTGTTTGTTAACTTCACCATTCACATAAAAGTTTGCCTCATCACTGAACAAAATCTTCTGCGTAAACTGAGGGTCCTGTTCCAATTTTTGTTTTGCCCATTCTGCAAATTCAGTGCGCCGATCTGGGTCATCCTCTTTGAGATGCTGCAGTAGCTGGAGTTTGTAAGGGTGCCATTTGTGAGTAGCTAATATCCGCCAAAGGGATGTTCGACTAATGCCACTCTCCAGTGACATGCGGCGAGTGCTACACTGTGGGCTCTTGCTGAATGAAGCTAGGACAGCCACTGATGTTTCTTCATTAGTGACAGATTTCATGTGTCCACATTTTGGCAAATCCAACACTGAACCAGTTTTACGAAACTTAGCAAGCAGTTTGCTAACTGTAGCATGGGAGATGGGTGGTCTCGTAGGTCTCTTGCATTGAAATCTGCTGCAATGACCCAGTTACTGCGTTCACCAGACATCAACACAATTTCTATCCGCTCCGCACGTGTTAACCTCAGCGACATGTCAATGGCTGTAAACAAAGAGAAACTTGTAAATAACCCATGAAAGAATAAAGTTACGTTAAAACCAAGCACACCATTGTTTTTTCCAACAAAAGTTGGATTCAAAATGGCCGACTTCAAAATGGCTGCCATGGTCACCACCCATCTTGAAAAGTCCCCCCCTCACATATACTAATGTGCCACAAACAGGAAGTTAATATCACCAACCATTCCCATTTTATTAAGGTGTATCCATATAAATGGCCCACCCTGTAGATTGTGTTTAAATGCTAGACCTGGATCTCTCCTCAGAGGGGTATAGGTGTCACAATCACTTAAAATATTGGATATTTCTGCAACATATGCTTCTTTGTCCAATATAACAACACCCCCCTCCCCTTGTCAGCAGGTCTAATTACAAGGTCTTTGTATTTACATAATTGTTGTAGCCCCACTTACAATATTGCCTGCATCTTGGTCGTTTTAATTTTAATTTGCTCAAGATCTCTTAATACCATGTCCCTAAACACTATAACAGATGGTGCCATACCACCCAGAGGTTAGAGATTAGTGTTGAATACCTTTGAAGATCAGTCTACCCTCCTTAATCAGTCTACCCTCCTTAATGGAATTGGATGCAATATATCTTTAAATATTAATACTACGGACATACAGTACTTCTGTACATCCATGAAAGTTTGAAATTCAAGCCTTCTGGGAGGAGCAAATGTAAGCCCTTTATCCAGAATAATTTTCTCCTGGTTGGTTAAAACCTTCAAACTCAAAGTGAAAATACCTTTTCCTGCTATTCCGTTTTTCTTTTTCTTTTGAACTCTCCTCCCCCCTCTGGTCCCTCTGTTTGAGTTTTTATTTATTTATTTATTTTTTTTTTTATTTTTTTTAATGTTTGCACAAGCCATGTGATGATTAATGTTGGTTGGTGAAAACACCACTTGCACAGAGACTTTTTACTTTTTTGTTTGATGATTTACACATAATTGGTTCCATTTAGCACAACTTTTTCTTCATCACTCCTCCTAATGAGACAAAGATGTCAACAACAAAAATAAGACAGCAGCTTGAACACACAGCTCACCTATCAAAAAAAAAAAAAAAAAGACTTTGGTTGAAGATATACTTTAAAGGATACATTCACATTTTTAGAAAAAAATAACAAATGCACAATTCTTGCAGGTAGAAAATGTGCATTCATTTTTTTTCCTTAGGAGCCTGCAGAGCACTGCACCCCTGATCAGTAGGTCATGAGTGCAATGTCTAGATTTCTGCAGACTCTCAGAAATACTTGTCTGCTTGTGCCTCCTGTACAGGCAGACAGTTGCCTTTGGTTCGCATCTATGCAGCTGCAGTTGATGTGGTTTACTTAATGTTTTTCATGCATTTTGTGTTTTTTTTTTTTCTGGCCAATTGGAACATATCACTGCCTTGATATTCCAGGATGTCAACTTGGATTTTCACTTCCTGCTTCCTCTCTGTTTTGTGTGCTTCTGCATTGACTATCATGGTTGCAATTTCATTATTTCTTGCTGCAGCCACAGTTACTGCTGCAGTCTTGCTGGAAGAGGAGGCCGAGGAAAAGGAAGAGAGGAGGAAGCAAAGATATTAGGATATTCTTGATTTAAAAGTGCCGTTAAAAGTCCCAAAATGTACTGGGGGAGTACTTTCCAAATACAAAGATATTGGGTGCATCCCTTGATTGACAATTGGGGACAGAGAGGGCAATCCTGACTCATCTACAATGACTTTCGAGCACATGTGGACAAGTTTTTTAAGTAAGTTTTTTAAGGATGTCTGTAAAAAGGTGAGTACACAAATTTTATAAACAAACCTAACCATAATCCTATGCCTAACTCTAACTCTATCCGTTACCCTAACCCCAACCCAAATCGCTCAAGTGCAGTCCCGTATAAAATTGTGTGTAAGTGCTTGCTTAGGTCAAATTGTGTTGTTGGTTCTATCAGTATGTTTTTTTCCACCCAGTTTTAATGAATTGTTAGGTTTACTGAGCAGTAGTGTTGGGCGAACAGTCCGGCCTGAGCATGAATTCAGGACAAACATTGGCTGTTCGACAGCTTGACAAACACCAGAATTGTTGGGTCATTCGACCATTTGTTCGGCCTGCTGAGTACCCCACAATGCACTGCATGCCACACAGTGCATTGGAAGCCCTGAGTGTCTGAAGCAATGAAGGATTTGCCCAATAAAGGCACAGAACACTATCAGAGCCATGATTGGAGAAAGTAATGATGACTATACCCAATCATGGCTCATTGCTCATAGATCCACCCCCTCTATAAAACTTCCCACAGCAGCCATTTGCAGTGTGGTATTGGAGTGGAGATAGATAGAACAGGGCTATGTTCATTGCTTCTAGCGAGTTAGTTTTTCTATAGTGTGCTATTGTGAATCTATTGTGAGTGTAGAGTGTCAATTCAGTGTAAATATAGTGATAGTGCAGTGTGAGTGTAGTGTTTAGTGTTTCAGGGCAGGTTTACGGCAGTATATTGAGGTGCGTTGTTTACTGTAGTATATTGAAATGCATAAGCTCACATTTACTGCAGTATATTGGTGAGTGTTATTTCACGTTTACTGCAGTATATCGAACTGTGTTAGAACATGTGTACTGCGGTATATTAAGGTGAGTTAGTGCACATTTACTGCAGTACATTGATGTACGTTAGTGCACGTTTACTGCAGTATATTGAGGTGAGTTAGTGCACATTTACTGCAGTATATTGAACTGCATTAGTGCAGGTTTACTGCAGTGTATTGACGTGCATTAGTGCGCGTTTACTGCAGTATATTGAACTGCGTTAGTGCACGTGTACTGCAGTATATTAAAGTAAGTTAGTGCACATTTACTGCAGTATATTGACATGTGTTAGTGCATATTTACTGCATTATATTGACGTACATTAGTGCATATTTACTGCAGTATATTGACTTGCTTCCGTGCACGTTTACTGCAGTATATTGGCATGCATTAGTGCACGTTTACTCCAGTATATTGAACTGCGTTAGTGCACTTTTACAGCAGTAAATTAAAGTGCCTTAGTGCACTTTTAATGCAGTATATTGAAGTGCCTTAGTGCACTTCTAATGCGGCATATTGAATTGCATCAGTGCAGTTTTGCTGCAGTATATTGTGTGTCAGTGGAGTGTGTTTGTGTAGTGAATACTCAAGTTAAAGTGCACCAAACACTTTCCAATGATTAAAATGCATCCAAGTACACATTTCCTCTTCTGAGTCTTCTCTATTACATTAATAAGCCCCCCATCATGTCTAGGAGGCCAACAAAGAGAGGCAGACATTCCCATGGCACTGTGAAGTGTCCAGCAGCATCTGTGTCCACAGGCAAAGGTGGACGTGGTCTGTTCTCAGGCAGGGCACCATTTCCTCTGTTTATTGATGTTGCCCGTGCTATCCAGTCACAGAAAGCAGAGGAGGTGGTTGACTGGCTTACTAAACCATCTTCCTCCTCCATCACCCAAGCAGAGACTAGTGCACACTCCACCGCAGCTGCCAGGGAGGCTTATTCTGCCTCCTTGTCCCTGCTATAGCCCCAGCATCATGCATGGAGGAGTCAGCTAAGTTATTTGAACACAGCATCAGCCACTAGCTCCTTGACGATGCACAGGCATTACTTGATTCTGATGTTGGTTCTAAGGTTGAGGAAGGAAGGAACATGAGCCTACATAATGGAAGGGAAACAATTGGGACATTAGATGAGGCACATGATTGGAGGCAGAAATTAGATCAAAAACAAAGTTTAATATACCAAATACATGAAACATAGCACATCAAGTATCTATGCATTTAAAACAAGTACATAGAACATGGTATATCCAATATATATATATATATATATATATTTACATACAGCTGGTAAATTGATCATCATAAATGGCCCAAAATAGGACATCAAAATATGAACATAAAATATACAGTGTAAAACATCAATTGCCAGTATTTCCATGTAGGAGAGTGGACCACATCCTGTATAGGAGATATATTGCATCATAGATAGCTTGATAAGTTTGGGGGATTTGTCCACCTCATCAGGAGCAGATGCATATGGTATATCTGTAAAAAATGTATAAAAGCCTATATGAACTACTGTTACACCCTGTGAACAGGGGAGATAAACAGAAAAAAATAACAAAAAGATAGGGAGGAAGAAAAATATTTAGCTTCCTACTTACATAAGGATAAAAAATGTGGACACGTGATACTGGCCAAGTGAGAGCCATCTCAAATGCTCAGCCTGGGAGCTGAGGGGATGGAGACCCGCAATTTGGACGAACATGGGCCCAGCAACCCCAAGGGGATAATTATTTTCAGACTGGTGCTGCTGATGGGTTGGTTCCAAAGGTGTCTAGAAAACAATATTAAGTATATGTAGCTATACTCTGATACTAAATGAAGAACACATTTGTGTAAGCCCATAAAAAATGTGATAGCTAGACACATAGGGGCAAGTTAATAGTGAAAAAACAGCGCTGACCTCAAAACTCAATATGTGCAAAAAGGCTGTGTAAAAATATATATAAAGTGCTACTAGTGTTAAACCAATCAAATATACATGAATATATATACATAAAGTGCCACTAGTGCTAGAGTTATGCAATATAACACAGACTGCAAAAAAGTCATCAATGTGCAGACTTGGTGAAAAACCATGAAACTTAAAAGTCTCTTAAAGTGCTTGTGCTTCAGTGCTCAAATTGATAGATGACTTCTGTGATGCGATCCGTGGGTATATCTCACTCCCCAGATTCGATGGGCCCACTCACCATACGGCAAAAATGGGCCAGATAGTCTTGCAGGTCTCTTTAGGGGGCGTCTCCCACTGACATGGCCTCCACTGGATCCTTAGGAGGATAATCTCCAGGTATGAGTTCCACCAATGGGAATCCCAACGGGTATGTAGAGGAAAAAACTCCTCAGTGTGATATCATTTACCACTGTATGTTTATTTGTGTTGGTAGATATATTACATTGCCAATAAAAACTGTTAAAATGTTTAAAATAAAGAATCCAGTCAAAGAATACAGGTCCCTTAAAAAAATGATCGAAAAAGGCACACAAACAACACATATTAGATAAGAAAGAGTATATATATATTTATTACTGGATGCCCCTCGGTTACCGGTTATATATCAAGTGCCGAAGATACACGAGGATCAACATAACCCGCCCGGGAGACCAATTATTGATGGAGCGGACTCCCTTTTCTCTAGAGTAGGGGAATATATAGACCACTTTTTACAACCCCTGGCTCAGCAATTCCCCTCCTTTCTCAGAGATAGTAAACAATTAATTAACATATTGGAGAATTTCCCATAGGAAGATCATTTAATATTAGTAACTATAGATGTGGACTCCCTATATACAAATATTAGGCAGGATGACACACTTGAGGCCATTGCCTGGGCCTTAAGGGAGTCATCCAACCTAGAAAGTGTGCAGCAGGAGTTCCTCAAGGAAGCCCTATCGCTAGCTATGAGAAGTAATTACTTCTGGCATGGGGGATCCCATTATCGCCAAAATCAAGGCGTAGCGATGGGGGCAAAATACGCACCAAGCGTAGCGAATATCTTCCTAAGTAAATGGGAGCATGAAGAAATATTCGGGAGACACAGAGATGATGTAGCCTTATATAAAAGGTACATCAGACATGTCATTATATTATGGAGGGGAACAGAAGATTCCTCAAGGATATTAACAACAACCAATACCATATCTCCTTCACAGGAGGTTGGAATTTGGAACAAGTTAACTTCCTAGATCTGAATGTGTATAAGGTTGATAACCATATACAAACTAGGACTTTCTTTAAAGAGACAGACCGCAATGGGTATATCCCCATCCATAGCTGTCACCATTCCAGATGGCTAGGGGGTATACCCAAGGGTCAACTTATGATGATAAGGAGAAATTGTCAGGATGTTAAAGTATACTATGAACAAGCAGAAGTACTTATAGAAAGGTTCATAGCAAAGGGTTATAAGGAGAAGGAAATAAGGGAAATATCTAAAAAAATAGGAGATATGGATAGAAGGAACCTTTTAAAAGACAAACCCAAAGGAGATGAGAAATTTGGTCTGGTTTTTATATCAGACTACAATAGACAATTTAAAGAACTGGAGAAAATAATATCAAAATACTGACCTATTCTGCTACAGGACAAAATATTAGCTAACATCCTACCAAAAAAAAAACTGGTTTTGTCTATAGAAGAGCCCCTAATTTAAGGGACAAATTAGTCAAAAATGTACCTGATCCACCTAATAAATTTGGCACTCTTTTTGACCATAAGGGATTCTACACATGTGGAAGGATGTAGAATGTGTAGAACAATCAGGGACAGACCAAGGAAGACCACTACTTTTACATCTTCCACCACCAAGAAAGAATATAAAACAAATAAATTGATAACGTGCCAAAGCACATACTGCTCATGTAGCTTGCAATACGTGGGCAGGACCCCTAGACAATTAAGAGTCAGGATAAGAAAACATCTCAGCAATATACGCAAGGGCTATAAATATCACAGCCTATCATATCACTTTAGACTCCACCATAAAAGGGATCCCAGCCTCATTAAAATATGTAGCATAGACAAAATAGAAAGCAAATGGAGGGGTATCAACATGACTCGGGCAGTATCTCAGAATGAGAGCCGGTGGATTCATGAGATGGCATTCTCAGTCCACTGGACCTTAATATAGATATAGATATTAATTGCTTCATTTCCAATTTTTGATATATTATTATTGTCATATTTTATATATGTGAAGATCAGACCATTGTGAGGATATCACTTAGGCACTTTCAATTTTAGGATTATTAGCACTATATAGTCCAAGTCCATTTCTCATTCTTTACTTTATTTTTCTCTTATTATTATTTTCATTTATTTTTTATTTTTATCATTTTTATTTTGTTTTTTTTTATTTTATATATTTTATTTTATTTTTTATTTATTTATATTTTTTATTCTGTTTTTTTACTTTTATTTTATCATTTATTATTTTTTATTTTTACTTTATTATATATATTTTTTATGTATTTTTATTTTTACTTTTATTTTTATTTTCATTTCATTTTTTATTTTTATTTTATTTAAATTTTTTTATTTTAGTTTATTTCATTATTTTTATTTTTTATTGTATTTATTAATTAATAACTATTACATGAGGCCAAACAAGTAGCATATACTAGGGATGGTCCCTTCGACTCGAACATCGGGCGTTCGAATTTAGAACATTATTGGGTTTTCGCTGTGTTGCATGCTCGGATAAGGGTCTGGTTTGGATTTTGTAAATTTTTTCAGTGATTTTTATGTATATTGGGGATGCAAGGGATGCAATTCTGCTCCTCCTCACTCCTCACCTTTCAGGTCTACCCACGCTATAGCTCATGACCTCTCAGCAGCCTCCACTGACAGGGATGATGGTATAGCGAAGGGTGTCATAGGTCCTTACAGCACATCTGCCAGCAGCACACCACCAGCTGTAGACTATAGCAGGCACATTTCTCTGCCACAGCATTTGCAGCAAAAACAAAAAATAGTGTCTAAATTCCAGCTTGTCAAAGCTGCAGGCTTTACAACTCATGTCTTTCTGTCTGGTGGATTTTGCCCCCTTCCATGATTTTGCAGAATGTGCTGTATCACAATGACAGGTTCCCATTCACTATTTCTTTGCACGTAAGGCCATTCAAGCTCTGTACCATCACGTGTAAGGTAATGTTGTGGCATCATTGGGCAAGGCAGTAAGCAGCATGGTCCACAATACTGCTGACTGTGGTCAAGCAAGCATGGTCAGGGACACTATATTTTGTTCACAGCACACTGGGTAACTTTGCTTGCAACTCGGAAGGATGCAGGACAGGCCTCAGTGCTGCAGCTTGTTTTGCTGTCACGTCTTTCTACAGCTGGTGGTGATGATGCAAGATTTGTCAGCTCCCCCCCACTCTTCCTCCATGCCCTCTTCTGCTGAATTCTCATATGAACCACCGCTGCACCCTAAGCATTCAAGGGGCCATGCAGTGCTTCAGCTGGTCTGTCTAGGGAACAGGAGCCGCACTCGAGCAGAGATTCTTTCAGTTCTGCAGGGGCTGGCCCAGAGGTGGTTCACGCCACGCCAGCTGGAGCCAGGAATGGTGGTGAGCGATAGTGGCACTAACCTCCTGTACGCCCTTAGACATGGAATGTTTACACATGTGCCATGCCTGGCACATGTCCTCAATTTGGTGGTGCAGCATTTCTTAAACAGGTACCCCGGGTTGGAAGATCTTCTGAAGCAGGCCAGAAGATAGCAATTTGAGGTGGTCATACACAGCCAGTGCTCGGTTGGCTGATATTCAGTGGGAATTCCAGCTGCCCATAAACCGCTTGATTTGTGACATGCCTACCAGGTGGAACTCAACTTTGGCACTGCTGCAGCGGCTGCACATGCAGGAACGAGTACCTGTGTGAGTATGGCACAACGACAGGGTCAGGCCGGCTCAGCTTTTTCTTCCCACACCAATGGCTGCTGATAAAGGATGCATACACTGTACTGTCACCATTTGAGGAGGCAACAAAAATGGTGAGCCGTGACAATGCATGCATCAGTGACACAATCCCTGTTGTGTTCCTGCCGAAGCAGACTCTGCATGGTATTATGGACGGGGCACTCACAGCAGAGCAGCGGGGGAAGAAGAGGACTTCCTTTTCCTCTGAAGGCACGCTTTATCAGACACCATTCTTGTGACACCCCAGAACACACAATAGGAGGATGATGGCAGTTTTGTAGGCATTGAAGCAGAGGAAGACATACGTTAAACCTTAAGACAGTGGTTCTCAACTCCGGTCCTCAGGACCCACTAACAGGCCAAATTTTAAGTATTACCTTGGGGAGATGCAGACCTGAATACTGCAATCACTGAGCAGCAAATTATATCACCTGTGATGTTTTTCAGTTACCTTGCAAACGCGGCCTGTTAGTGGTCCGGAGGACTGGAGTTGAGAACCACTGCCTTAAGAGATGGTTTTCAGTCCCCATACCCCTTGGGAGTAGTATGTAGCTGGGAGGAGGCAGTTCCAGATACTGTAATCCTCAGTGACCCCAAGGGGTGTGCTTCTCATGCCTCTGAAAACTTGCGGTGCATGGGCTACCTTATTCTTCAAAGCCTGCAAGAGGACCCTAGAATTTGTGGCATCAAGGAGAAGGATCACTATTAGTTGGCAACACTCCTTGACCACTGTTACACTGTTACAAGAGGAAAGTCTTAGAACTCATTCTGCCCTCGCAGAGGATGAAATATCCTGAGGACACCTTAAAGAGTAGTTTATGGAATGCCTTTCCAGACTCTGGTAGGTTACAGTCTCATGGAAAGGCTAGTTTTGAGGCTTCTGTTGGTCAACAGAGGATCGATGGAGAAGGGTGCCACCTCAATGATGTGTTTAAAACATTTTTAACCCAACCACCCCCAGGGCTGTCAGCTTCTGCATCCCATTGGCAGTGTCTGCTTGATCTTGTGGGAGATTATCTAGGGGCGAAAACAGACTTGGAGAGCTTTCCAGCTGATTATCCACTGGGTTACTGGGCCTTTAGAATAGACCACTGGCCAAAACTTGCCCAGTATGCAATTCAGCTGCTGGGCTGACATTCAGTGCTGCTGGAGGTTTTGTGACAGACAAAAGAGTGTGTCTGTCCACAGACTCCATTGACCGGCTGACATTTATCAAAATGAATGATTCCTGGATTAGCAGCAGCTATCAAGCCCCTCATACTAATGTTGCCGATTAAGTTTTTTGGGATGTGTAATCTGTGTAAAAAAGGTCTAGGCTGCCTAGCTTTGTGGGTGTTGATTTTATCATGAAGAAACATTTTGATATAGGTATCATGGCCAAAATTAACACCCAAGGGCCAATTTTTCAGCATCTGTTTGACAGGTGCATATCATTTAGATTTTTGATAGCAAGGCCAATCCTTGCTTTCATCAAGAGTATCTCTATAGTGTTACAGTGTGAAGACACCACCAACACCTAAAGCCCAATTTTTCCACACCTGTTACTTCTATCCAAAGTCTGCGAAACAGACTCTAGAATTTATCCAAAAAATCTCTAATCTTGTTCCGATTGCACTAAATTGTGGCCTCATCATACAGACTGGCTCCCCAAAATATTGTTTTTAAAATAAAGAAAGCTTGCAGGGAAATGTCATTTTTTTGCCTTTATAAATGTCATTTTTGCTTCAGAAGGTTCTATACATGGTACAGATGTGCCACTTTACAGGCTGACTAAGGGAACCCCCCTGCATTATATTAAAAGCAATTTTTCATTTTTATTATTTGACTTTAAACATCAGTAAATCACTGCCTTTTTAAAAATGGTATTTTTTACAAAGTTTTTTTTCATTGATACATGTCTCCTAAGGCAGTACATGGACCTCCATACTCTTTGTATTCCCAATAACTTGCATCTAAGCCCTCAAAATGGGCACTTTTGATTTTTACAGTTCAGGTCCCATAGATATCAATGGGGTTTGAATTTCTGCAATGTTCGAGAGTTCTGGCCCGAACCGAACAGGGGGTCGTTTGGCCCATCTCTACTGAGCATCAAGCTGCAGCAACAGAAAACATTCTTCAGGGACAGTTGAACAGCTAATAATTACTTTGAGGTAAGTGTGTTTTCTTTTTTTGTAATATGCAACCCATTTTTTTTTTTGTTTTTAACATTGTTTTATAATATTAGAAACATAGAAAATTTACGGAAAGAAAAAGACAGGGTACTCCATTGAGTTTGCCTGCTTTTTTGTAATGTTTTTGATACATGTTTTGTTTATTTTTTTGGGGGTTAACTTTTTTGTCTGACTATAGACCTATGTTTGAAGCCAGTTACTGTTGACAGATTCACTACCTATGCTGGACGTTTATTCCAAACATCAAATAGCCTTTCAGTAAAATAATACTTTCTAAGATTAGTTTTGAACTTTTCTCCAGTTAGTTTGAGGTCATGTCTTCATGTTCTTAAATTGGGGTTCATATTTAAATTGGCCCTCCTCAACCTTATTCACCCCCTTGATGTATTTAAAGGTTTCAGTCATGTCTCTCCTTTCCATTCTTTCCTCCAGACTGTACATATTAAGTTCCTGAAGTCTCTCTTAATATGGTTTCCCCCCAGACCTATCACCATTTTTGTTACCTGTCTCTGGACTCCTTCTATCTTATCAATATCTTTTTGTAAGTGAAGTCTCCAGAATTGGACACAGTAGTTAAAATTAGGTCTCACTAAGGGTATATATAGGGGAATCAGGACGTCCTTCCTCCTGCTGGTGATCCCTCTAGTGATGCATCTTAGAATTGTATTCGCTTTTTCCACTGCCTGGTCACACTGTTTGCTCATTTTACAATCATCTCAAATAAGTACCCCCAAATATTTTTCCTCTGTAGTATTGACCAACACTGTTCCGCCAATTTTGTACTCTCTCAAGGGATTATTTTTCCCTAGATGCATTATTTTACATGTTGAATCGTTGAATTCAACTGCTTTGACCAATCATCCAGCAATGCCAAATCATGTTCCATGCTACAGACACCTCCAGGGATATCAACCCTATTACACACCTTTGTGTCATCAGCAAAAAGACATACCTTGCCCCATAAACCTTATCACTTACATGTAGAGTAAATAGAACAGGACAGAATACAGAGCATGGTGTCTGTTCCAAATGCACCTCATTTAAACCACACTCTGGTATCTAACCTTTAGCCAAATGCATATCCACTGAACCACCCAGGGGTTAACCACTTCAGCCCCAGAAGGATTTACCCACTTCCTGACCAGGCCATTTTTTGTGATAAGGCACTGCGTCATTTTAACTGACAATTGCGTGGCAATGCAACGCTGTACCCAAACAAAATTGATGTCCTTTTTTTCCCACAAATAGAGCTTTCTTTTGGTGGTATTTGATCACCTCTGCGGTTTTTATTTTTTGTGCTATAAACAAAAAAAGACCGTCAATTTTGATAAAAAAAAAAACAATATTTTTTTCTTTCTGTTATAATGCATATCCAAAAAACTATAAAAACTAATGTATTCATCAATTTAGGCCAATATGTATTATTCTGCATACTTTTGGTAAAAAAAAAAAAAATATCGCAATAGGTGTATATTGATTGATTTGCACAAAAGTTATCATGTCTACAAACCAGGGGATAGAATTATGGACTTTTATTTATTTATCTTTTACTGGTAATGGCAGCGATCTGCAATTTTTAGCTGGACTGTAACATTGCGGTGGACAATTCTGACCTCAAATGACACTTTTTTTAGGACCAGTGACATTATTACAGTGATCAGTGCTATAAAAACTCACTGATCAATGTACAAAATGACAGTGGCAGGGAAAGGGTTAACACTAGGGGGCGTTCAAGGGGTTAACTGTGTTCCCTGGGTGTGTTCTAACTGTAGGGGGGATGGGCTGCCAGGGACATGACAGAGATTGCTGTTCCCGATCCCAATGAAGTGATGAATAATCCTTCTTTTCAAGAGTGAGTAAACGTGAAACATTTACATGCAGTATGACTTTTTTGGTGAAAAGAACAAGTAAAAAAGAAAAGTGAAAGGACAAGAAAGAAGAAGCTCAGTGTCTGCTACCCCTTTCTGCCAAACCATCCATTGGCTGCCACTCACCCAACAAATTAAATTCCCTTTAAAGTGATACTAAAGTCTAGCTTTTTTTGTTAAAAATAACAAACACGTTATATTTACCTGCTCTGTTCTGTGATTTTGCACAGAGCAGCCCAGATCCTCTTCTTCTCAGGTCCCTCTTTGGTGCTCCTGGCCCCTCCCTCCTGTTGAGTCCCCCCACAGCAAGCAGGTTGCTATGAGGGCACCTGAGCTGAGCTCCCTACATCCATACAGACACAGAGCCGTGACCCGGCCCTGCCCCCTCTCTCTCCTCATTGGCTTACTGACTTTAATTGACAGCAGTTGGAGCCAATGGCATTTTGCTGCTGTCTCAGCTAATGAGGAGGGAGAGTCTTGAACAGCTGTGTCTCTCTTGTAACATTGCTGGATCAAGATGGGGCTCAGGTAAGTATGGGGGGCTAAGAGGGACTGCTGAACGCAGAAAGCTTTTTGTCTTAATGCATAGAATGCATTAAGATAAAAAACCTCCTGTCTTTACAACCACTTTAAAGAACATTTAATGCTTGTGATCAACAGGTAACTATTATAAACACCCCAGGGAGCATTGAAGTTTGTTCTTAACCTTGGCACTGTTACTTTTACACTGTTACACCTTGGTCAGTATGTAAAAATTCAGAGAAATATAAAAATAAGGTCATATTCGCACTTCTCTATTTTGATGCAGCATTACTCCTGCATTTTGCTGCATGAAATTCATGTCACATAGACATCCCATTCTTTCCTATGTTCAGTGCAGTTTAGTGTGAAAGATAAATGGAAACTCTATAGGCCCATTCACACATCCACTCCCCTGTAACTGTGGCGGTCAAACATCGGCATCCCGGACATAGAGTGGGTTTGTGGGACCCCAAGATTTTGTTAAAATCCAAGGACAGTCCCGCAGAAATCCAAACAGTTGAGAGGCATGTGCTTGTTCAGAATATGTAAATCCTTTAGTGTGCCTGATCTGCGTACAGGTTCATATTAACCCCTTCATGCCGACTGTATGCAAATATGAGGCCCCACTGGACTGGGTTTTTTTCCATGGGCTGCATATTTGCATATCTCCCTTTGTGCTGGGAATGTGTCGCACGGTGTGCTCCCAGCACAGAGACTGGGGTCTCACCGAGAGCTCCGGGCCCCATACTAACAATCGGGACCCGAAAATACCAATTACAGATCACCAGATCACTGTGATAGCCTCTGATTGGCTATCGCAGTGCTTTTTTTTCTCTGGGAATGGAGGAGAGTGATACCTCATATCTCTCTCTCTACTTGCAGAAAAAAGTGTGTGTAAAAAAATAAAATAAATAATAATAAAAAATAAAATACAAAAATACAAAAGGTTTGATCTAGGTCAAGGACAGGGTTAGTGTTTGGGTCAAGGTCAGTGTCAGTATTTTATTTTTGGCAGGATTTTTTTTTCCTTTTTAGCATCAGTTTTAATTAGTGTCAGTGTGTTTTAGGTAGGATAAAAAAAAGCAGAATGGACACTACTCTTTTTGGGCTACTATGGGCACAAACAACAACTAACATACACATATGTGGTATTGCTATGATCATCAGGAGCAGAAGAATTTAATGTAGGTTGTTCTTTGGTGGAAGGTTATGGTAGTAGCAAGAAATACACAGCTGAATTAAAAAAAAATGATTTTTTATTTACTATTTTGGGACACTTTTCCTTTGATATAAAAATAGGAGATATCCATTACCATTTACCCCCAAAAGAAAGCTTGATTTGTCCTGAAAAAAACAAGTTATAATCCACCTGGATGCACAAAGTAGTTGTGATGATATGTACGATTTTACTAACAAATTTCAACATTTCAAAATTGTGCTTAGGCATTTGGATTTGTTTTACCCTTAAGCATGAAGGGGTTAAAGTCAAATTAGCAAAAAGGGTGGAATTACTAGTTTTCCTCTCCCTTATAGTGGAAAATAAGAACTGGAATCTGACTGACTCTTATGGCTGCATTTACCAGTTATTTACAAACGCTGTTGGAACAAAGAGCTTTGCGCTGTAACCCATAGTGATGTGAGAGTTCACTTTGATTAAGTCATGTTATTACACCATAGATTTTAACTGAATGTTATGGATACTGTACTTTTCACTTAGCTGTTTGCTCCTTGCATTTGTTTATTTATTAACCGGAGCTAGATCAAGGCAGAGAATCATTCAAAATAAAAGTAGTCCTAAGCATCAGGTTGAAGAATAAAGATAAAATTGCAATTTATTTTAGCCCATTAATAAGCATTTCATTATGCATGTAAATTATTCAGTACAAAACTGAAAAACAGTTTTGCAGGAACATTCATCTGTTCCAACCCAAGGTCACACAGGCATACATAATTCATAACAGGTAAGATTATTTTATCACTGCTATTTTACATACCCATTACTGGGACATGGATTATTAATGTAACACAATCAAGCAGTTTTAGGAATCCCAATCTGGCCATATAAATCCTAAATTCTAACATTAAGCTCCCACCCCTGCTTTGCTACTTTTGTAAACTGTTGTTATGACTGCAGAACCTCCTGTCAGGACAGATCAGAGGGCCTATGACCGACAATGTTTTAACCACTTCAGCCCCTGAAAGATTTCACACTTTAGGACCAGAGCACTTTTTGCGATTCGGCACTGCATCGCTTTAACTGACAATTGCACGGTTGTGCGACATTGTACCCAAACAAAATTTGTGTCCTTTTTTTCCCACAAATAGAGCTTTCTTTTGGTGGTATTTGATCCCCTCTGCGTCATTTCTGATTGCCGCTATAAACAAAAGAAGAGTGACAATTTTGAAAAAAAAACAAATTTCTTACTTTTTGCTAAAATACAAATCCAAAAAAAAAATAAAAAAACATCTTTTTCCATTGGTTTTGGCCAATTTATATTCTTCCTCATATTTTTGGTAAAAAAAATTGCAATCGGCGTTTATTGATTGGTTTGCGCAAAAGTTGCCGCGTTTACGGACAATGAGAATTCTTTTCTGGGGTTTTTATTTATTTATTTTTTTTTTGCTAGTAATGGCGGCAATCTGCGATTTTTAGCGGTACTGAGATATTTCACCAGACATGTCGGACCATTTTGACACTTTTTTGGGACCATTGGCGTTTATACAGTGATCAGTGCTATAAAAATGCTCTGATTACTGTGTAACTGCCATTGGCAGTGAAGGGGTTAACCTGAAGGGGGCACTCTAAGAGTTAACTGTGTTCCCTGGGCCTGTTATAACTGTGTGTGGGCTGCCCTGGCTGGGGAGAGGGGATGATCATGGCTTCCATATAGAGGAAGCCTGTGATCATCGCCCTTCCCCCTTCAACAGAACGGAGATCCATGTTTACATACACGGACCTCCATTCTCTCTCTGCGGGGGGGGGCCATCGTGGGTAGCCAGCGGTGATCGAGTCCACCGCACCCGCTCCCTGGACCCTCCCAAACACAGTGAGCACGCCTCTGGCAGTACGCGCGTGCTCACAGCACTGGTTATCGCAGCCGCCGTCGTACGACGGCAGTTTGCGATAACGAGCCACTCTGTCGGCGCCAGACTGCGATCGGCAAGTGGTTAATAAACATTGTTACAGTTGTATGCAAAAGTTTAGGAACCCCTGACAATTTCCATGATTGCCATTTATAAATATTTGGGTGTTTGGATCAGCAATTTCATTTTGATCTATCAAATAACCAAAGGACACAGTAATATTTCAGTAGTGAAATGAGGTTTATTGGAGTAACAGAAAATGTGCAATATGCATCAAAACAAAATTAGACAGGTGCATAAATTTGGGCACCCTTGTCATTTTGTTGATTTTTTTTTTTTTCAATATTCTTTTATTAATTTTATCAAAGATATACAAGAAGATGAAACGTACAACGTTCAAGCACTGTAAGGGCTGTACATAAGCAAATGTCACCAGTTGTACATACAGTAACTTTAGTTAACATGAAGCACGAAATCAAAACCGCAGTACCAAACGCCCATCGCATGGTGCGGTCCGAGTTGCACCGCCCAACACCGACACCCCATAGGGAACACACTGTGTCAGGTATTAGAAAGTGGCCCAACCCATCATCGCGTAGATCGCACCATGCAAGAGGCCCAGAATATAGGATACTAGCAGATTAACTAACAGTAGTGGATATGGAACAAAAAACAACCACTAAGAGCGGAAGGACAAGTTACATTAAGTTGCTCAGGCAGAGGATAAGGATCCATCGTAAGCGGACAGCCAAGTCTGTGGCTGCCAAAGATTATGGTCAACTCAGTTGCTCCGGATATCATTGTAGATTTAGGTGTAGCTGAGAAATCAGAGTTTCAGAGTACATTCGAGGTGGGTAAGCCAGAGATTCCACCTCTTCAGAAATCGAGGCATTTGTAAATGGGCCTTGGCATACATGAGTTCCATCTCACACTGGTTGTTAAGAGATGAAATGATTTCCGGGAAAGATGGAAGAGTGGGTGTTTTCCAGTTCTTGGCCAGAAGCGACCTAATAGCAAAAAGAGTGTGGGACACCACAGTTTGTGTAGGAGTAGGCCAAGAATCAATATTAAGACCAAGGAGAAGCATTTGTGGGGATAGCA